>CM038793.1:217412601-217595606 GCA_021764765.1 Vicia sativa
AGTCCACTAAACAACTCAATGCGTTTGGCCCAATGGTAGTATGCTTGCCTTTAAGTTCTTCTTGCCACGTGCCCCACCTCATGGTCATGGGTTCAAAACCCACCAAGACCATTCTTTTTTACAAACTTCCAATTTTTTCATGTTTTTCATCAAACTTTCAACATTTTTTTGACCAATCAAAACTTCTCATTTTGAGATGATTTTTTAAACACTTGTCAATAAATACATCTATTTTATGATAGTGCAAAAATTTTCAGAAAAATACTTTCATCTGATTAAATTTTAATCGAGCCGAAAACGACGTTCTGAACACTTTTCAAACCTCCTTAAAAGGTGAATTTTTCAAGTTTTCGACTTCGATTTTTTCAAAACTTCTCATAAATGAACCTCACATTTCAAAACATTTTCAAATCATTTTCAAAACATTTCATCAAACTTGCATCTTTTACCATGATCAATCCGATTTAAAGCGATAAAAGCGATTTGTCTTCTCTCGAATTTCTCGATCGATCATGGGCCACCCTTATGGTGTAAGTCCCATCCTTTATGTACATATTTAATTTTACTTGTACATACTCAAATCATCATTGTTAATATTCAAACATAAACAAATTTCTTTCGTTTTCATTCGTTTGTTTATCATGAATCCATTGGTTCTAAGGAAGGTTTCTTGGCGAAATTTCTTTTTGACCAATGGGCCTCCATCATGTGTAAGTCCCATAACATTCTTTTATGTACATAATATTTCTTTGTACATATCAAAAACTTTCAAACACATACAAATTTTATCTGTACATAATACGGATACTTCTTTTATACTCAAATGCAGACAAACTTGATCGTTTGTTTTCACTTCACTTGTATACACAAACCAAACATTCTTTATGTACATACAATCTTTTCCTTGTACATATCAAACTTTTATCTGCACAATACAGATACCTTTTAGATAAAACTTCAATCAATCATTTCCGTTTCATCTACATTTTACACTGAATACCATTGGCATTGAAAGGAGCATCATTCCCTGTGAAACTGCTTTCAAACCAATGGGCCTCCCTTATGGTGTAAGTCCCAACCCTTCTATGTACATCCATCTTTCTTTGTACATAAAAACTCGTCCGTGTACATATTCATTTCCTTGTACATAGTACAAACTTGTGAATAATCAAGTTGCGCTCGTTTTAAACGTTCGTTCACAAACACTTGTTTATATTTCATAAACTGCTGTAAATAAACATCATGCATTGTTTATATTTCCTTCATAAACTCCTGTGAATACATATCACACACACACCTGTTTATACAACCGTCTAATAATAACATAACAATTAGACTAATCAATAGGTTTCCCACAGTATAGCCTCCGCTTGGGCTTCATACAAGACAACTCATCCTCAATTGAGTTTAGCCTCCGCTTGGGCTTTATACAAGACAATCCATCACCAGCATGGGTCAGCCTCCGCTTGGGCTTCATACAAGATATTTTTATCTCCAACAGAGTTTAGCCTTCTCTTGGGCTTTATACAAAGAAACTCTCCCCACAGAGTTAGCCTCCGCTTAGGCTTTATATAAGACAACACTCCCCTGTTGAGTCAGCCTCCTCTTGGGCTTCGTTCAAAAGAACTCCTCATTGAGTTTAGCCTTCTCTTGGGCATCATACAATGAAAGAGACAGGAAATCTCTTAACAGCCTCCTATTGGGCTTCCAATACAAAGAATCACCCGCGCTAAGATAGAACCCTGAAAGGATGGTTTCCCGGTGAAATCACTTTCAAATTCCCCAGAGAGTAAAATTTCCCGGTGAAATTGCTCTTGTTCAGAAAAGGATGGTTTCTCGGTGAAATCCCTTTCAAGCCAAAGCCAGCTATACCATATAGCTTCCTCTTGAGCTTCATACAAGGACCCTCGATGACCCTCGGAATGCCTCCTCTTGGGCTAACAATACAAGGACCCACAGGCTTCTTAAAAGCATCCCTTTAATCCAATCAATTTCTCCTTGAGATTTAGACATCTATCATCTCTATGGAAGAAGTATCTCATCCATTACATCACATCATCAAAACTTTTCAAAACTTTTCAAACTTTTTAAACTCTTTTCAAACAAAAAACATCTATTAATTGTAAGTGGTAACGCTTGTACACTCAAGTAAAACACCCAATACTTACAGTTAAAAGAATCAATCACCTTTTTCAAACATCTTTCTTAAACATGTAAGTGGTAACGCTTGTACACTCAAGCAAAACACCTAATACTTACGACGAAAGATTTTAATCAATCAAACTTTGCAAAATGTATGTGATGAAATAGATTAGATACATTTTTCATTAAGATGACATTTATGCTCTTATTAACATCCGTTGCTTTCCACTAGCATAAGTGGGAACTACGATTGCTCGACTTTCTCAACATCCTTTTGAGAATACGTGAGCCTGAGGTCTCATCCTTGCCGAGCAAATTTCTATCTCCCTCAGACCAAACAAACCATAGAACCTTGTAGATCCGAGCTACAAATGCTCTGATTCCCACTAGGGGATATGTATGCAGAAGATCCACAGATCTTTGCGAGCACAATAATAACAAAACCTAGAATCCCACACAATATGTTTCTTAAAATCCAAAGGAGAAACTTTCCCAATCATAGAAATAGCAATTAAAACACACAAACATATCAAACATATTCATATATAAAGCTGTAGATAACTACATATATTTAGGGTGCTCCATCTATTCCCTTTATATAACAATCCCCCTTACTCAGAATCTCCCCAATGCGTTATGTCTAGTTTGCGCTAGTCGTTACGCATACCAATATCAATTGAGGGTATTTCAGCTTTCCCCTTTTTCATAATCATTAAATCATCTTTCTTGTGTTAAAAATAATAAAGCTTGATGCTCGCGGCATCTTTATAAACAAATCAAAGATTTAAATCGTTGCGTGCGAAGATCCGAACTCACGTTCGCATCCTCGGCGCGTCACCTTTGACAGGGAAAAATGGCGACTCTGCTGGGAGTCGCTGAAACTTTGATTTTCAAAAAGGAAAGCGTTACTCTGCCGAGGCACCAAGCTTTTTGTTTTCAAAAGAAGAAAGGATAAGCTTTTCATGTTTTGCATATATCATTTTTCTTTATTGTGTGTTTTGCGATTTCACTTGATGGAAAGAAATCTAACCGGTTTAAAACATTTTAAGATCTAGGTGGAGGTATTAATCGTGAGCAGTTTAATGCTTCGAAGTTAATATTTCCAGCGATGGAGGTTGTCTTGAGGATATTGTGTTTAGCAAGTAATTGCAGCTGTATTTTGAGGAACTTAAGAAGGTGAGTGGATGTAGAACACATAAACCATCACGGCCATTAGGATGTAGTGCGAGATTATTGGTGTAAGCCTAGAGTAATTGTCATGCGATACTACGATCGAGGAGTTTCTCTTGAAAATATTATTGGACCATCGGTATTCAACAAATCCAATAATGTTTTGAAGAAGTGTTGAGCTGTATTATTAATAGAACCCGTTTCACAGATGAATAAGCCCATAGAACTTAACCACGTTGATTCTTATCGTTGGCTTCATGCTCGTGACTTCGAACGCTTGACCGTGTGTATAACTACTAACCATGTTTGCCGCATTCATGCATTCATTCATTCATTCAAAAAAAAAAAAAACTTCATTTCTCTTTCCATTTCCAAAGAATTTAGAGATTTTTCTTTGTAAAATATTTTAGGTTAGAGTGATGGACGTCAGAGGAAGATTCACCAAAAGATACAGTTTTAGGATTCCTGACGTAGGAAAGTTGAAAGAGTTAGCATCCTTGGTAGAAGATCCCTCGGTTTGACGCTATGGAACTCTTTTAACTCTTACGAGCATAACGTCGATGAAGGACTTCTCAAAACCGTTCGATTCTACGATCCATCTATCATTGTTTCACTTTCCACGATTATCGTTGATGCCTACTTTGGAAGAGTATGTGCATATCCTAGGAATCTCGATGTCGGACAAAGTGCCTTTCAATGGTTTGGAAGCCATTCCCAAGTCACAAGTCATTGCAACAATGACTCATTTAAAGAAATCTGAGATAGACAAAAACCTAACTACCTGAGGAAAACTCTTAGGACTAACTTCAAAGTTCCTAATGGAGAAGGCTCTCAAGTTCTCTGGCGGTAGTATGGTAGCCTTTGAAGCTATTTTAGCTTTACTCCTCTATGGATTGGTGTTGTTTCCCAACGTCCCAAATTTCGTTGATATCAACGCCATAAGGATCTTTCTGATTGGAAATCCTGTTCCCACCCTGCTTGGTGATACTTACGTCTCTATTCATCATAGGAATCGTCAAGGAGGCGGAACTATCGTGTGTTGTGTACCTCTGTTTTCAAATGGATTGTCTACACTGCCTAAATCTCCTATCTTCCGCGAAAACAAAGGCGAGTGGCATTGGTCCGAAGACTCATGTCTCTTACAAGCGCGATATCCATTGGTATACCTTGGCAAACAATGAGATGGAAATCATTGAGAGTGGAGAATTTGCCAGCGTACCTCTCATTGGTACGAAAGAGGAATCAACTACAACCCATTCCTAGCAAAGCGTCAACTCGGATCGTAAATTCGGTAAACCTCCGGTTTCGGTGAAAGCTACTTCTATCATGAAGGAGAGGATTCCCAGTTGAAGGCTAGGATGATTAAAGCTTGGCATCACATCCGAAAGAAAGGAAAAGTTAAGGCAAAGAATTGTGTAGCCATGAAACCTACACTTCTTGGATAAAGAAAAGCGAAGGAATTTGAATGCCTTACGCTTATGAGGATCCCATGTTCTCGATCGCTTCCAAATCGACAAATTTTCCCGTTAAAGGCGTGGGAGAATACCAAGAAGCCTTGACCAAGATAAGGTTTGAGAAAGAAGCTTTGGAAAGCAAATTCCTTAAGACTAACCTTGAGAATGAGAAGCTCGAGAAGCAAGTCAAAGATCATGAAAAGCTCTACTTCCGGATGAATGGCTCATGGAGAAAGATGAGAAGATTCGCGGAAGGATAACGCCGATCAATCGTCAAGGAAAGGAAAGGAAGCTTGAGGAAATGACAACCAGCGATCCCGCTCCCAGTGGAAGAGTCATCAGCAAGCTAAAAGCGAGAAAGCCAAACTAAAAGCTCACTATGGGAAGGAAATCACGAAGTGAAGGCGCATCAAGCCTTTGGATCGTCATCCGGCGAAGGCGTTTAATTAGTTTAATTTAGTTTGTAATTTTATCATTTATCATTTGTGAGCAATGCTCAACAAAAAAAAAACAATTGTTGTAATCTTCCTTCATTAATCAATAAAATTTGTGTTTTCCATCCAAATATTTGCGGAAATATCTCGTTTAGCGTAAATTCTTTGGAAATTTCTTTTCTTTACAATCATATTCATGCATCATACTTTGCATTTAAGTCTATCATCTAGAGTCTAATCATTCACGGTTTTGAGCTGTCATTTTCAGATAGAAAAATTGTCAGTGTCGCGTCTTAGAGTTTCATTGCGTCCATGCCAACTCGAGCGTCGATACGGATCAAAAGAAGAAAAGTAATGGAGAATTTTGAGCAAGAAAACGTTGAACTCCGTAGTACGGTAACTACACTACAAGAAGAAGTGGAGACTCACATCTTTGGTCAACTCACTTGCGCATAAAAGTCAACAAGCGACATCGGCGGTCAAAACCAAATAGCAACGAGAGGATACTACTACTCGGTTTCATTTGTCACGATCGATAGTTCACCTTTCGGCATGCGAGAGGGCTATCCATGGGAATGCCTTTTAACCCGGCATTGGGTTCGCCAACCGACTTCTCAAACAACCTCGCTTGAAATACCTACTTTGCGGCAAAGCGATCGTTCACTCCACAACGTGGAATAACTTTCCACAAGTAACAATGTCGGTTTCTCAACCGATCATGTTGAACTCGACTTCCGTATGCACACTACCACAGACGAAGAAGTTCATCACACTCCAGAAATAACACAGCTCGTGGTTCAATGGAAAATCTCCGGAACAACTCCTCAAAATGCGACTTGAGATAAAAAGCGATTCAAGAAAAGAATTGTTTGGGAAAAGCGCCAGGATCTCTGCTTAGTCCCTCGTGTAAAAATACTGCGAAATTCAAAATCCGGTTTTGAAAAGTACAAAGGAATTCTTGTCCTCGAGTCATCTTACAATGTATGCTAGGAAAATGTCTACGTACAATGAGGATCATCATTTGTTAATTCATTACTTCGGGATAGTCTCACCGGTGCCTTGAAGTGGTACATGGGTTTAGGCAACACGAATATCAAACATTCAACGACTTAGGTAAAGCCTTTACAGCAATATAAGTTCAACTTGGATATGGCTCTGATAGGGATCAACTCCGCTCCATGTCTCAAAAGGAAAAGAGACATTCAAGGAATATCTTGCGATGGAGGAAATTGCTGCCCAAGTCAACCCGCCCTTGGAAGAAAGAGATGACTAAGGTATTCTTGAATACTCTAAACTCATTCTACTATGAGCGAATGATCGCTAGAGCTCCGGAGACTTCAACGAAATGGTAAGCATGGGAATGCGACTAGAAGAAGGGTTGGACGGGACGTCTAACCAAGGAAGTAGGATCTTCTAGTAATACCAAGAAAGTTGGAACCGGTTTCCCAAGGAAAAAGAACATGGCGTAGGAATGGTATCCAGGAAACCACGCAAATGTCATTCAACAACGACGGTGGCTGCCATAGCACCCTCTGTCAACACACTCCGGTGCTCCGCAATTTCAACAAAATCAACAAACTCAACGGCCTCGTCAGCAGGCTCGGCGGTTTCACAACCAAAACCGTGCGCCTCGGGTCACTCAGTTCGACCCAATTCCCATGATGTAGACAGAGAACTTTACCCTGCGCTTATAGAAAGGAATCTAATACAAACAAGGTTACCACCTCCGGTCCACGAAAAACTACCATGGTGGTACAAAGTGGCGTATCTTGCCCTTTTCACCAAGGGCACCGGCCATGACCTTGAGCATTGCATAGCATTGAAGGCGAGAGATTAGTGAAGGCTAATCTTCTTTCCTTCAGAAACACAAGTCCGAATGTGCAAGCCAATCCACTTCCCAGTCATAGTGGACATTCAGTGAATCTTATGCTAAGGAATACAGACAGGTACCTTGTCACGGATGTAAACTTAGTCAAAAAACTTGGTGCATCTCCATAAAGCATCTGATAAAATGAGTACCTTCACTAAGCACATTATGCGACTTGCTATATCGCAAGAATATCCATGGATGTCCCACCATAAGCGCGATATTCAACATTTGTTAGACATTGGTGACCTACAAATTCTGAAATAGAGATGACCATGGCGTAAATACAATAGGGCATTTTCCGCATGAGCTTTTAGTCTCGGATATCAACTCGGAAAATCCGAAGTAGCGTTGTGATCCCTTGTTTCAACATACCGAGCATGTGGAGATCGCATACAATGGTTCCGGCATTCCAACATCTCCTTTGGTGATTTGCCCACAGCCTGTTAAAATGCAGTTCTACGAGCAATTCCTTACCAGTACAATGCAACCTTGATAGAGGATGGGAAGGAGAAACCCATACCTACACTTCCACTAATGTCAATATAGAAATCGGACGAGTAGCAAAGTGGGCAGTATCACGCTCCATTGCCACCAAAATCGCCTTGACTCTGTTGTTAAACAAAACCCGTTAACATATCTTCGAGAATCCTGCAATTCCCATTGTTAACCCAAGAACAAACATTGGTTCTCTGATGGAACCAACATCAACTCGAACTTTGACGAGATCTGAAACTAATCAAGAAGCGAATATCGAGTAGACCAATTAATCGAGACTCCTTCAAAAATTTCAATCTTGTCTTTACTCCTTAACTCGAAGCTCACGAAAGCTTTGATGAGAGTACTAGACCGAGCTTATGTGGATCACGATGTGACTACGAGACCAATTTGGAGGATCGTCTCAACATGCAATAATCGAGTTTTAGTGACGAAGAACTTCGGAAGAAGGAAAGATCACAACTTGGCCTTGCACATCTCGATGATTTGTCGATCGATTCCTATCCAATGTATTGGTGGATACAGTTCGTCTTTAAGCGTAATGCCAAAAGCGGCTCGCTCGTTTAGCTTACAAAGGAACACCAATGAAGTTCAACGACATCATAGTAAGAGCTTTCGATGGATCGAGAAAGTCGGTTATTGGGAAGTTGATCTCCCAATGACAATTGGCCTCACACTTTCAAAATTACGTTCCAAGTCATGGGCGTACCAGTGCGTATAGTTGCTTGCTAGGAAGACCTTGGATCCACGATGCGAGGCGATAACTTCTACTCTCCATCGAAATTAAAATTCACGATAAATGGAAAGTTGGTGACCATCGGTGAACAAGCTTTACTTGTAAGTCACTGTCGATTTTCCTTCATCACGCCAATGACATTGAGCGCGCATCTCCCGAGAAAATCCGTTAGAAGATGAATCTATTAAACGGATCATCTATCTCTTCATATAAAGCGGCACAAATGGTGAAAGATGGCAATACTCGAGGATGGGGACAAGTTATCAAACACATCAAGAATGAACGAAAGTCGGACTCGGGTTCACACCGTATCCTCAAAGAAAGCGAAAGATGAAACACTTTCCCGATCAAGGAAGTATTTCATAGTGGAGGTTTCTTAAACCATTCAAGAGGTTAATGTTGTAACCATTGAAGAGGATGAAGATGATCCATCTAAATCGAAGAGTGGAGCACTTACTTGAATAGCCACAGTATGTGTCCAAGAGGAATCATATGCACCGGTGATCAATTCAAAGACATGTCCTGTGACAACATGAAAATCCACGAGTCCTGCTGAAGTTTGGGATACCTTGGGAGAACCAAGTGGCAAATCGACTACATGGTGAAATACTCTGCGCGAGCTCAAAATCCGGATCGAAGATATCCAACCCACAGGATGGGGTGATGACTTTGACTACCCTAGTCAATCGAAGAGGAATACTCGTCTTCTCAAACTAATCAACGGATCGAGGTCCCAAATGAAGATCTCTGTTTCAACACGTCGTGGATTTCACCAAGTCGGATCACGGTTACCACTACATTAACATGATCCACGAAGATCAAGAGTATGATTCGGGGATACGATGCGGAAAGTGTCAACGAGTCTCTTCACTCAAGGCGGAAGGAACATCCCGATATTCAACACAAAGATCAACAGGAAGTACAAAGGCTATCTCTCATACTTCGATCATTAATCAAGAAGATCGCTTTAGCACAACAAAGGCAAAGGCCATCGTCGAGTCTTCAAAGCTGCTCAGCCAGCAATCAAAGTTTACTCGAGGTTAAACCAAGCGGAAAATTACAGTACCTCGACTTCAAGGAGTTCGTCACTATTGGAAACCTGTTGAAGTTAGGACTAATGTTCATAGCTCTAAGTAGTTTATCTTTGCTTTTTGTTTTGAACTCTCGCTTCGCCCAAAGCAAAGAGATGTTTTATAGGGTTTAGCTTTTAAATAATTTCTCTTTGTCTTGCCCAAGACAAATGAGTTTGTATTTTAGGGCCCTGTTCATATTGTGAAACATAAATAAAATGCGTTGTTTTGTTTCCACACTCTGTGTTTATTTTCATTTTTACCCTCTTCCGAAAATGATAATCCTAAAAAACATAATAAAAAAAATCTTCAAAAAAAAATCATAATGAAAATTAATCTGCGACACTTTCACATTAACTTTCAAAAAAAATGATGATAAAACTTTTTAATCAAACATAAATCAAAATGCAGATTAAACAAATGGACAAATCCATTGAAAGCGGTAACTCTACGCTCTTTCTCAACTTTGAAATTCCCAATGAATTATTTGAAGAAGAAGTTGAAGAAGAGATCCGGATGAAATTTCTAGGCGCTAAAGCACGAGGAAAGGATCATTCAGCCTCACAAAGAACCTCTAGAAGCAATTAACTTGGGTTACGAGGAAGATACAAAAGGTCAATATCGGACTTCACTCAACAATGTCAAAAGGCAAGCGATAAGTCTTCTCAAAGAATACGTTGATGTGTTTGCTTGGTCCTACGAGACATGCGGGGTTTGGATACCGGCATCGTGGAGCATCACTTGCCGTTAAGACCGAATGTACGCGGTTAAGCAAAAGCGAGGAGAGTTCATCTGAAATGGTGAGAAAATTAAAAGGAAGTTCAAAAGCAGCTCGTATTTGGTTTCCTTGTCACTCGAGTATCCTCAATGGCTAGCCAACATAGTACTGTATCCAAGAAAGATGGAAAGGTCGAGAATGTGTGTTGACTACGGGATCGAACAAAGCTAGTCCAAAGCGACTTTCCTCACCGCATATCGACATCTGTGGATAGTCTTGCCAAATTCAACGTCTTTTCCTTCATGGACGGTTTCTCGGTTATAATCGGATCGAGAATGGCTCCGAAGACATGGAGAAGACATCTTTCATCACGCCATGGGGCACTTTTTGCTACAAGGTAATGCCATTTGGATTAAAGAATGCGGTACGACTTACGAGGGCAATGACTCTCTTTCATGATATGATGCACAAAGAGTTTGAGGTCTCGTGGACGAAATGATAGCAAAGTCGACGAAGAGGAACATATAGACTATCTCTTAAAGTTGTTTCAACGACTAAGGAAGTTTCGACTCCGCTGAATCTAACAAATGCACCTTTGGGGTAAGATCGGGAAAACTCCTAGGTTTCATCGTCGGTCAAGAGGAATTGAAGTTGACCCGACAAAGTCAAGGCTATTCGAAATGCCTACACCACATACGGAAAAGCAAGTAAGAGGATTTCTTGGACGATTAAACTATATCTCGATTCATCTCTCGGATAGTTGCTACTTGGGCGATATTCAAACTACGCAAAGATCAAAGGTTGTGTGGACGGCCGATTGCCAAAAGCATTGACGGTATCAAAGAATACAGTCAAAACCACCAATCTGATCCCTCCGATGGAAGGAAGACCATTGATCATATACCTTACCGTACTAGAAGAGTCCATGGGCTGCGTGCTTGGACAACAAGGCGAAACCGGAAAGGAGCATGCCATCTACTACGAGTAAAGTTCACGGTGTGAAACTCGTTACTCCATGCTCGAAAAACATGTTGTGCTTTGGTATGGGCTTCAGCGTCTTCGCCAATACATGATCAATCACACGACTTGGTTAATTTCCAAAATGGATCCAATCAAGTACATTTTGAAAAGCCTGCTTAGGAGAACGCTCGATGGCAAATGCTATTATCACGAATATGACATCAATACCGTGCGAGAAGCGGTTAAAGGAAGAATTCTCGCCGATCACTTGGCTTATCAACCGCTCAACGAATACCAATCTCTCAAGTTTGATTTCCCAGACGAGGATGTTATGTACTTGAAGATGAAAGATTGTGACGAACCGCTACGGAGAAGGACGGATCCGAATCGGATGGGGCCTAGTCTTTGATGGAGCCGTAAATGTTTTTGCAATGGAATTGGGCGATCATCATCACTCCCAAGGGTTCTCATATCCGTTTTACGCGGTTGCTATTTGATTGCACCAACAACATAGCAGAATATGAAGCATGCATCATGGGTATCGAAGAGGCCATCGAATTGAGGATCAAGATCCTTGATATATATGGAGATTCAGCCCTCGTGATCAATCAAATTAAAGACAAGTATGAAACTCATCATCTTGGTCTAATTCCTTACAGATATTATGCAAGACGGTTGTTGACTTTCTTCAACAAAGTTGAACTGCATCATATCCCTCGAGATCAAAATCGGATGGCAGACGCCTTGGCTACTCTATCTTCCATGTTCAAAGTCAATGATTGGAATGATATGCCTAGAATTCGCATCAGAGGCTGTCATACCCCAAAATTTGCCCTCCATCTACTCAAGAGATTTCATACATCCATACTCAAGGATTCCTCAAGAGTTGATCAGACAAACTCTCTCCTAGACAATCAACCCAAATTAGGGTTTGGTATCTCTCAAGTCAAGATGGACTTCCAACATCTCCAATGGTCTTCATGCCTCCTCATATTCTTCAAAGATTCTCCATGTCAAGTTTCAAGCCTCACAAGTCAAGTTTCCTCAGACAATTGCTCAGATGGTTGAAAATCAGTTGTATTGGACAAAAAGTCAACTGTGGTCAACATACAGTCAAACTTCATATTTTTGGGTCAACATCCTCATTTTGAAGTTACATTCATCATTTGATCAAGGGTTGATCATGATTCATCAAGAAAACTCAAGATTTGCTCAAAAGTCAAACTTTCTAAATTAGGGTTTCTAGGTGAAAAGTCAACTGAACTTTGATTGATCATAACTTTCTCATACTTTCTCAGAAATTTTTCCACCACCTCTTGTTTTGAAGGAAATTCAGTTCTCTACAACTTCATGTCTCACAAGAATGTCCAAAAAATGCTTCAATTGAGAGGTATAGCTCAAAACATTACAGGTCATTTTCAAAGTCAACAAAAGTCAACTTTTTGTTTTGAAGATATATTGAGCATGGAAACTCCAATTGAGATGAGACCAAAAAGGTTGGTTAGAGGACTCTTATAGCTTTCCAAAAAGTCCAAGAACACTCAAAAATGTGGAAAATTGAGCAAGATACACTATTCAGAAGTTGGGCAATTTTGAATGATTGCACAAAAGGACATTTTGGTCAAAATGCAAAATTTTCCAAATGGGCCTATAATCTTTTGATCCAAACTTGTTCATGACAATATTTTTGACCCATAAATGCTTGACCTTGGTGATTTTCTATTTTTATGATTTATATTTGAATTTTATAACATTTAATTCAAAATAAATTATATAAAATATGAAAATTAAGTTTTTCAAAGGAATGGATTTATATCTTTCTTAAAGTCCAAGAAAGCCCAAGACTCTTGCCAAATTCGTGATAGCATGCATATGGAAAGAAAAAATCAATTTTTAAGAAAATTTGATTTGTTTTAAATGGAAAATATTGCACAATCAAGGATCAATCTTTTTTGCTTGATTTTTCTCTCCAAATCTCTTCTATAAATACCAAGCAATGCAGCCAGCCACAAGGACGAAACCCTAACCCTTAAAACCACCCAAACTCTTGCAAATTTTTTCAAGATTCTTGAAAAATCGAATTTCAAAAAGCAGCCACTCTCAGCCTTTTCCAGCCATTCCATCGTGCTCAGAGGGTAGGTTTGAGTAAGAATGCATCATTACCATTGATTAAATCATCCAGAATCGATGCATATACATACACATATATTCAATTTCTTTTGATTTTCGTATTTGGTTATTCTGCGTGTGTAAATTAATTCTAATGCTTGCAATGTGATCATGTGGTTCCATGGATGAGATATGGGCATTCGCTCGAAGGTTTGGACGTTAGAATCGTGTTTTGCCATTCTTAGGGTTTCTAAACGGAGAAGCTTCGAACCGGCCTGTACAGGCCGATTCAGTCGAAACGGACAATCCCATTGAACTCGGAAGGGTCGAAATAAGTGGACAGAACCTTTCTTTTGCTTTGAAATTTCGTGTTTTGCAGGTTCTAAAATCACGATCGTAGGAGAAGGCAGGAGCTAAGACTCGGCGTCGTTGACTGGTGACTCCGACGCAGTGGCGTGGCATAATGGCTTGCGTTGATTCGTTCCTTGTGCGGGGTCCGCATTCGACTTTGAATCTATTCCCCTGACGCGTCATCATTCAAATGCCTTTGATTTCCAACTTTCCAACACCAAGTGTCAAATGGTCTGATGGTTAAGATGCTTACTGTTCCAGGATTCCCCTCAAGGTCATCAGTTCGATCCACTCCAGGGCTAGTTTTGCTTTCTTTTCTCAAAACTTCAAATTTTTTCATATTTTTTCTATTTTCCAATTTATTTTAATATTTGCATCCTATTTCAATTCTTTTCCATATTTTATTTCTGCATTAAAAAATTATCAAAAATTAATTTTCTTTTTACATTACTTTCATAAAATCTTTATTTAATTTAATAAATTAAAAAACATATTTTTGCATGCATATTTATTTTTATTTATAATTTTGCATTTAAATCATTGTAAATTCATTTTAAATTATTAAATTGCATCTAAAAATCCCAAAATTTATTTTAGCATGTTTACATTATTTCCAGCATGTTATATTTTTCCAATTAAAATTTGCATTTTTCTAACATTTTCTCTTATTTCGATTTCATCATATTTTCCGATTTCGTTCGTTTCACGGGTTCTTCCAATTCGGACGTTTCTTTACTATTTTCATTTATTTTCCAATAATGTAATGTATATGGGATGTAATAGTTTAAAATTAGGTCTTTATTTTCCGCATTTTAAATTATGTATACGCCCCAAAGCCTTGTAATAGCGTAGGATTTACCTTTCCGCATCTTTACTTTCATGATTTACTTTCCGCACCCTATCAATTGCTAGTAACTAGGCGTGTATGGCAAGATAACAATGAACATAGCCCACTAATTTTCAAGATAACATATTAAAATCAACACACTTTTTCACACATACACCTTAGGGTAATTCTCTCGTTGCCTTACGATTACAAATGGTCATGTCCTCGAGCGTAGAGGTATTCTAGCACCGTTGCCTTCCAAACAAATCATCATGGTCCCTTGATACAAAGATCATAAGACCCACGATGTCGCCTCCGAATACATGATCTTGACCCTCGATTGTCGCCTACGAAAAATGATGATAGTCCTTGAATGTGCTAGGATACTTCCTACAAGTTGCTTTCTATGACCATCCGATGTCCCAGATGTCCGCTTACATCCAGAATGGAGTTACCTACCAATTAATGGTATGGCTAGCTATTCTAAAGGCATGAAGTATGACGACCAATTACGGTGGGTAAATAAGTCTCTTAGTTGCTTGCTCTAAACAAATGCTTTTCACACCACACTCTTTTCTCAAAGTTTCAAACTCTTTTCAAAGCGAAACATTTTGAACACTTTGTATACACTCCTACATGAGTCATTACAAAGTCAAAGCGAAATGCCTTTTCAAAACATTTTTGTCAAACACAGAAAGCAATTTTAAAGGTAATCTAGAGCAACTAAGAGCCCATAGATAACTACGGATGGAAAGGGTGCTAATACCTTCCCTTTTCATAACCATTCTCGAACTCGAGAATCTAACGAAGGTCTTTTTGTACTTTTACCTTCCCTTAATTGGATAAAAATAAAGTCGGTGGCGACTCTTGCTATCCGCACATTTGGATACAAAAATCCTACAAAGTCGGTTCAAGTATTCGAGCAGGCGACTCTGCTGAGGGGTGTAGATGACCCTAAAGAGAATTGCCTTAGGGATTTCTAGATAACCTTTAATGCTTTTGTTTGACTTGTATGCTTTATCTTTAAGGGTTGCTTGGGTATTATATTATTGGGGATCCTACACCGGATCGGGTTTCCTTTTAGGTAAGTAGCATTAGATCATCGCGACCGCTAGGCGTATAACTAAGCGGTCAACATGATGGCTACGTTAGCGTGACACTTTGGTTGTCCGATACTCTTCATTCCCAAGTTGAAGATAGTATTTGGCTTGCGTGGTGTCATCAGCGCTAACTAAACTTTTAGAACCTTAATTGACCCATCTTAGCCATTAGAAGGTAGTGAGATGGCCGACTTTGGTGTAGACCGAGGTTGGTTGATACTCGATGCTACGCTCATTGAGATCAGACTTTTGGGACATTTTTGATCAACCACTTGGCCGTCGTATTGAAATAAGCGCCTCCGAGAAAGATCTGTGATATGAGATTCCTAGAACCCGGTTACTATTATAGGACAGGATGAACCAACTCAAACTTTTGGTGGGGTAATCACCTATACCTCATGCAAGCCTTAACCCTAGGCTCATTGTGTGAATTGTTTGTGTGTGCTAAACATGACATCATGACATCATTCGCATTGCATATCATTTCTAACTATTTCAAGGACCTAGGGATTTATCTTTGCTCTGTTTTGTAGGGTATTATGGCTTCTAGAAAGACAATCCGAATCAACTTTATGGGTATACCTTCTCAGCTCAAAGAATTGGTTTCAGAAATTCCCGACCATGCTCAGTTCATCATAAGACATGGTTATCTACTTGACTTGGTTATCTCGGTTTGAAGAAGATATGATGCATGTCCTATTCGGTTCTTTGATCCGAAACACCATTGCTTTACATTCCAGTTATCGGTTGGTTCCTACCTTGGAAGAGTTCTCTAAGCTACTTGGGATACCTATTCTTGATCAAATGCCATTCACGGTCTAGAAAAGGTTCCTAAGCACGAAGACATTGCATCGACCTACATCTTAAGCGCTCGGACATTGAAGCCAATTGGGAAACTAGAAGTGGAGTTAAGGGTTTACTTTCCAAGTTTCAAATTAAGCCGAGAATTCCTCAAAGTTATGAGTTTCCATGCATTTGAAAACATTGTGGCCTTATTAATTTATGGTTTGGTTCTATTTCCTAACTCGGATCAATTCATAGATATCAATGCCATCAAGTTGTTCCTTACCATGATCACATGCCTACCTTACTTGGAGACATCCTACATTCTCTCACACTCGTACTACTAAGAGACAAGGAACTCTCATGTGTTGTATACCGTTACTTTCAAGGTGGTTTATTTGCACCTTCCTCCATCGGTTTGAAGAATGAACAAAGGTTGAGATGGTCTCAAAGATTGATGTCACTCTCTCATTCGGATATCAGTTGGAATCTTTTCTCTCAAAAGGACTTCACCTTCATCGGCGTTGTGGAGAATTCCTAATGTACCGCTACTTGGTATAAGGGAGGTATTACTTACAACCCTTCTTTAGCTCTACGTCGGTTTGGTTTTGCTCAAAAGATGGTCCACATGATATGCTTCTCCAAGATGTTGTGTTCGACTACAACCGATCTCGAATTAAAGCGAAGGTTCATACACGCTTGGAGCATGGTAAAGAAGGCGATACCAAGACTTTGGGGCACCAAAATCCATTCCTTGGGAACCTTACCTCAAATGGGTGCGAGCTCGAGCTCAAAACCTCATGATGCCATTCACTCATGTTACCGGTAATTATGGAACACATAGGTGGCGTACCCTATCTTGTTCTCTATCGACATGCCTCACGATTTTGAAGACTTGAAGAGATCTGGATTCTTAAGGAAGAAATACCTTTGAAGCTCGGTGCTATGCAAGCGAGAAGAAAGTGCTAGAGTTGACAAAGCTACTTCACGAGGGCGAGCATCAGCGCCTACATCGGCACCAAGAGCGCCCATGGGAGACTTAGAGCTTTAGGATGTTTATGTTTTCTTTTATTGTTTGAACTATCTCTTGTACTTAAAAAAAAAGAATAATAAAAAGTACTAATAAATGTTTGTTCATTGCTTGTCTAACAAATTTAAATCTCTAGGTCCTTGAAAACATTGCATTGCATTATAAACATTGCATATCATAGCATAACATTGCATCACGGTACATTGGAGATTGGTTTTCTCATTTGCTCGCTATTTATTTTAGCGAAATGGCTCTGCATCTGTCAAAGATCTCAAGCTCGAATGCTCGGTTTGAGATGTTTACGGCTTGGTCCAAGGCCAAGAAGATCTGAAGAAGCTCATCAACAGAAGAAGAAGGTTGTTGGTCTCCTCGACATGGGCGAGCCTACAAAGGTGGTCCTAAGAGAGTCGATCGGATAGAGCTTTGGAAGGAAGTGTCAAGAAGGAGGATGAACAAAGTAACAAGGATAATGGTGAAGGCAGTCAGCCTGAGCTTGAGAAGGACTATGATAATGGCCAATACTCTGATGAGGATGACAAGTACAAGCAACTTGAAGACCGTCGAATCTTTGTGGAAAACACGAAGATGTCGGGCTGAATTTTGATGATCTAAGTCTTGTCCACGGTGTGATTCCTCCCAAGTTCAAAGTTCCTACTTTTGCTAAGTATGATGACATGTCTTGCCCTAAGCTGCATTTGAAGTCCTATGTCCATAAGATCAATCCCCACACTGATGACAGAAAGTTGTGGATGCACTATTTCCAAGAGAGCTTGTCCGGAACTCAGTTGGAGTGGTATTATCGACTAGAGAATGACCGTATCCGTACTTGGGTGACTTGCGATGCTTTCTGAGACAATATGAATACAATGATGAATTGACACCTCGCATGCAACTACAAAGCATGTCTATGGGTCGTGATGAAGTTCAAGGAGTATGCTCGAAGTGGAGAGATTTAGCGGAGAGTTCAACCACCCTTGTCCAATAGGGAGTTGGTTGATATGTTTATGGAGACACTAACATTCTTCAATCATCGATTGGAAATTCTTGATCGGGTTCACCCGTCTTGTGAAGCGTATTGGTGGTATCAAGAGTGGAAGATTCGAGATAGAGACATCTTCCAATCTTTGAAGAGATCTTTTGGTGGTAAGAAAAGTTAATCTGTGTATGGTCGGAAAAGCCGAGCCAAGACCGACCGTGCTCAATCGTGAGGCGGTTGTGATCTCGATCCTACATCGGCACAACCTCGGTGAGACAACATGCGTAGCGGAACACGCCACGAGGCGGTTTACGAAGATCAACATGCCATTGTCATAGCCTTACAACACATGTTGAAAGCGAGTTAATTACTCGAGGATCCTCCTCGAATGTCAACACCTCCTCTCAGTACAATCCAAATGCTAAGTGCTTACCACTCCAATATACGGACATAGCGTGATTGTTGGGCTCGAAGAACAAGATTAGGATATGATCGAAGCTAAGCAGTTGAGTTTGACCTCTCTGTTGAGACTCGAATGTGATCAACGCGCCTATGCCTAACCATGACAAGGGTTCCAATCTTTGTTGGTGCGATACTTATGTTTTCAACATAGATGACTTGACCATTCCTCGATGGTATTAAGAAGAATTTGTTGCAAGCGGTGTCAACCTAGGATGCCGAGGATTGTCGTTGGTGCCCGTCTGCACGATGGTTGTGCTTGGTTGAGAAGGCGTGTTCGATGCATGATGAATAACAGTGAGATACTATTTCTAAAACCACTGCGCGTGTGTGAAGAAATGTCTAAATTGAAGATTGACAATGAATGGTACCATCGTGTGGGATACCTTGGGGCAGCCAAGTGGAAAATATGATTACATGGTGAAGTACCGCGTCACGATAGTTACAAGATTCCTATTGAAGATGTTAAAGCGACGGATGGGGTGACAATTTCCCGAAGACTATCTTGATGTTAACACTATAAGGTTTCCTCTGCGATCCACCCAGAGTGGCACCTCTCATCATCACTTCCCAAGGCATTCCATATTCCTCGACAAAGCTATTCCTTGGAATTATGGGTGATGTACTATCATGGCGTCAAGCAAGACCCTCGACCATTGAAGATCTAACCATCAAAGCTACCATTCCGACATTGACAACATCAGGATCCGTGGTGACCGAACCGGAAGGTGTTCTCTCTAGATATCTCTCCTCCAAAAGACACGCGACTCCATCGCATTCCGATTATTCAATCCATTCCCCAAGCTAGGGAAAGAACGGTGACTCATCTGCTCAACGGAAGTACCAAAGGAAGTTCTTGAAGATACCTCCAAGAAATGGAGGAAAATTATCAAGAAGGCGACTACAATGTTGTGGAGCAGTTGGGACGAACTCGTCCAAGATCTCCATGCTTGCTCTTCTCTTGTGCTCAAGGGCTCATACTAACGCCTTGGTAAAGTTTAAAGAATGCTCACGTGCCAAAGACACTACTCTTGATCAATTTGAAGTTTGTATTGCTAGCGGCGCTACATAGGCTTCTCGATCTTGATTGACTCTGGGAAAGAAACACATTGCACATCTCATTGAATGCAAGGCACTACACTTTCTCATGTTTTGGTGGATAGGTTCGCTCTGAATATCCTTAGGCGCTTTTGATCGACTTGATGTCGAAGGTTGGTTACGAGACCCGGTGACATTATCGTGAGAGCTTTTGATGGTTCTAAGCGAGCACTTTCACTCACACTGCAAAAGTCGGTTCCGGACTTTTGATTCCACATTCTTTGTTATGGACATTCGTCCGACTTACTCTTGCCTACTTGGGCGCCCTTGGATACATGGGGCATTACCTACCTTACATCGAGTTGAAGTACGGTGAAAGGAAGGTTGTTACGATGCGGTGAAGAGGAATATAGTCGGTCATCTGCGATCGTTACATTATCTTGAGATGGAAATTCTTGAGACTCCTGTCAAGCTTTTAAAACAATACCAGTCATGCACATTGACTCCCCGTCCTCTGAAATTACACAAGTTCCGCCTAGGATGGCCTCATTGAAAGATGCTCAGGCTTTGTTGAAGAAGGAAATAGTACTATTTGGGGACAGCTCCTAATCTTCCTTTCAAATTTGACAAGGCTGGTTTAGGCTTCACCATCAGGGTCGGAAGATGATCATGTGAGCGTGCGGCCAACTTCCTTTCATCAGTGGTAGAATCCATGCTATAGAACAGCGACAACGACTTGACATCAACAAGTGGATCTTCGAACTCGGATCATGGGCTCGACAATTGGAAGACCGAAGGCGTCATACCAATCTCCTTTAGTCGGAGTAATTGCTCTTGTTTTGTTTTGCTTTTATTTCTTTATGTTTTGAACAATAAACTTTGAAAGCCTAGTGCCTTGCCGAGGCATCATGGCTCGTTGCGAGGTTATTATCATCGTTTGCGTATTTTCATTCAATAAATCGTTGGACTTTTGCATTCAATTGTGTTTTCTTCTTTTACTTTATCACCCCAAAAAGCTATGTGTTTCTTACACACCCGTGATACAACTGAGAATCACTCGAATCTAGTTAATATGACTATGCTAGTGCTAAATATGACTTGATAATCCGATCTACCAAGCCAAAGGCGAAAGTGAGGAAGATTGTGAAGTGCCGAGAACTTGCGACTACTACGGCAAGAAGAGCGAGTTATCTGACCACACGAAGAGGAGTTGAGGTTGTGAATTTGGAGTGTGCGAGGACGAGAAAAGATTAAGATAGGAGGCGGGTCTTGGGAGCGATGTTAAAGAAAGGTTGGCTCGGATGCTACGAGATTATATTGAGGTTTTGCTTGGTCATCACGACATGCGAGGTTGGACATTGATATCGTGGTACACGATTGAAACAAAGAAGGTTTTCTCGGTGAAGCAGAAGGTTCGTCGTATGCGTCACGAGATGTCGAGAGAAAATCAAAGCGAGTTATGAACAATTCAGCGGTTTCTTAAACATCACCTCTTATCCCGATGGGTTGCGAATGTGGTACCGTACCAAGAAGGATGGCAAAATACGAATGTGTGTGGATTAGAGATCTGAACAAAGCGAGTCAGAAAGCGATTTCCCACTTCCTCGTATTGATGTTACGGTTGACAACAACTCGACATAAGGTTTTCTCCTTCATGGATGGTTTCTCCGGTTACAATCGGATCAAAATGGCTCCACGAAGACATGGAAGACTACTTTTGTTACGGTGGGGCACTTTCGCTACAAGGTTATGCCGTTCGGACTAAAAAGCGGGTGCCACTATCGTGCTATGGTGACATTATTTCATGACATGATTCATCACGAGATAGAGTCTACATCGGCGACATGATAGCTCGATCACGGTGAAGAAGAGCATCTTGATCATTTGCGAAACTATTTGATAGATTGAAGAAATCGAGGTTGAGACTCGATCTAATAAGTGCACTTTTGAGTCGGATCTGGAAAACTCCTAGGGTTTGTCGTTAGTGAAAAAGGTATTGAAGTTGACCCGCCAAGGTTAGAGCCATTCAAGAGATGCACACCCCGAGAAGGAAGTCGAGAGGTTTCTTGGGCGGTTGAACTACATTGCGATTCATTGCACACTAGCGCTACTTGTGAGCCAATCTTCAAGTTACTTAAGAAAGATCAAGTGGTAGAATGGAATGGCGATTGCGGGAGTACCTTGAGATCCTCTATCACGATGCATGCGAAGGAAGACCTCTTATCATGTACTTGGCGGTGTTAGAGAATTCAATGGGATGTGTGTTGGGGCAACATGGCGAGTGCAGTCGAAAAGAGCATGCAATATACTACCTTAGCAAAAGTTTACCGGTGAAACCGGATACTCATTTCGAGAAAAAAACTTACAGCGCTTTAACTTGGCTGCTCTTCCGACTAAGGCAGTATATGTTGACTCACACTACCTTGTTGATTTCCAAGATGGATCCGATAAAATACATATTTGAGAAACCAACTCTCTCGGAAGAATAGCAAGATGGCAAATGATCGACCGAATCGACATCGGTACACTTCTCGAGAAAGCGAACAAAGGAAGTGTAGTAGCCGATCATTTGGCTCATCAAGCCGTGGATGAGTATCGATCTATGCGGTTCGAATTTCGACGAAGATGTCTCACTAATTCTGATTGCAAGAACCGAGGCCAGACGAAGGACACGAACAAGGATCCGAGGACCATTTATAGTCGAGGCGGTATTTTCGGTGACTATGATACTTAGCACCATGGATGGTGAAGACTTCCCACACCTTGTGAGCGAGACATAGTAAAAAATATTACGCATAAAAGAGACCGCTAGGTCGTAGCCTAGGAAAAATAAGGGCATCTGGCAAACCAAGGTTCGGGCAAAAGTTAAGGATATATACAAAACATGTACACACGTGTCGAAAACACGAAAAAGCGGCTTGGGCAAAAAGGTATCGTGGTGAAAACCGAAAGAAGCGGTCTAGGCAAAAGTTAGGGATTTAAGCGTCGACTATGTCTCTTCGGATCACACCTTCGAGACTACTATCGCATTCAAGATTCAAATGGCAAAGATCAGTCTACTCACTTTCTCTTGTGACAAGAGATGAGATAGTTGAAATATATAGTACTAGCATAGTTGGAACTTAACGAGATTGTTTCCATAGCTTTTTACCTTTCTTGTGTACAAACTACTTGGCCATCATACATTTCAAATAAATGCAAGTTCTTTCTCTTTACAATTTTCCTTATTATGGTTTTAATAAGTCCAACGTTTTCTTTGAATGATTATCGCCTTGACAATAAGAATCTAATCGCAAACATATGAAAAGTGAACTTACAAAAGTACTTACTAGCTCCGAGGAATTGAGATGGCGCCAAAAGTCACCAACCCAACTTCCCAAGAGCAAAAGGAATCCACGGCGACAATTCCACTTGGCGAAGCAATGTTACATCGATCTTCAGCGATAAACACCTCATCTCAGTCAAGGTATTTATCCCCAAGGACATCCCCGAGTCCTTCCTCTCCTCCCAGCGGTATCGGACTCGAGACTTGGTCGAGATAGTGCATCGGAGAAACTACATCCTCATCCCCGACCAAAAGATCTAGCAGGATCTAACTCTCAACTCGGTCTCCGACAACTATCAATTGCTCTCAGCAAAGATCTACACTCTGAATCGATGGCGCTTCCTAAATCTCCTCGGGGTCACGTACAAGGTCCCCAACAAATCGCCTCCGGACTCTCTTCAACGGGGTCTATGAGATCTCCAACAACGAGTTTCTCAGTATCTACCTTCCTCAACAATAGCTAGGCCCAAGACCTGGTCAGGTAGTGCATCGGAGGAATCCAGGATATCTTTCTTCTCTTTCAAAAGCAGGGTTCTCACCTACAATCCCAGCGGAAAGCAGAGAGATCTCAGCGGAACATCCACATCTTCTTCAAGATGGATATGTTTTGAAATACCACAACATCTATCATTCATACATAAAGTCATAATTCATGCATATGTCATTCATATATACTGTCATGCATCATACTTCGCATAAAACTAACCAATATTCTATCAAAGTTTCTCTTGTTTTTCAAAGCAGTATGATCCTCGCATAAGCAGGTCCGGATTAAGCCCGAATCGGCGGAAAACTATCGAAAGACCGCCCATGGTTGTCCTCGACGGTGGTCGAGATTAAGCCCGAACCAAGCGGAAAACTATCGAAAGACCGCCCATGGTTGTCCTCCGGCGAATGGTCGAGTTAAGCCCGAACCGACGGAAAACTATCGAAGACCCACGGTTATCCTCCGATAACAGGCAATGGATCAACACCGATGCCATGAGGAAGCTATCCACATTTTGCCAACTCACTATCTCCCTCGAGTAATCGGCGAAGATTTATTACGATCCTTTCTTATTATCAATAGCAACTATAGAGTCTAGCGTCGACTCGATTGCCTTGGATATCTTAAGCCCATCTCCGACTACTTGTCAACATTTCTTCACTTCGAATCTGCATATATGGTTAAAAATCAATACAAACCAATAACTTCATTCAAAATGAACACGAAGTCTAACATCGACTCCCTCAGGATGGCATCTTAAGCCCATCTCCTCTCCTTTCGGGGGCAGCCGAGCCTAGCGTGGCTCACTTTCGGCAATCCTCCGATATCAAGTCTAACGTCGACTCATTCCCCTTCTCCAAATGGCATAAGCCCATTCCCACATCATTAGCCAACCGCGAGTGCAAATTTTCAAGTGTACTCGAGTGTTCAATCATCTTCCACCTCCAGGTCGCGAAAGACAGGCGTGTCAATCTAACCCTCCAGTACAAGAAGATTGAGCAGGGCAGCTGTCATACCCAAAATTTGCCCTCCATCTACTCAAGAGATTTCATACATCCATACTCAAGGATTCCTCGAGAGTTGATCGAGACAAACTCTCTCAGACAATCAACCCAAATTAGGGTTTGGTATCTCTCAAGTCAAGATGGACTTCCAACATCTCAATGGTCTTCATGCCTCCTCATATTCTTCAAGATTCTCCATGTCAAGTTTCAAGCCTCCAAGTCAAGTTTCCTCGGACAATTGCTCGGATGGTTGAAAATCAATTGTATTGGACAAAAAGTCAATGTGGTCAACATACGTCAAACTTCATATTTTTGGTCAACATCCTCATTTTGAAGTTACATTCATCATTTGATCAAGGGTTGATCATGATTCATCAAGAAAACTCAAGATTTGCTCAAAGTCAAACTTTCTAAATTAGGGTTTCTAGGTGAAAAGTCAACTGAACTTTGATTGATCATAACTTTCTCATACTTTCTCGAAATTTTCCACCTCTTTTTTGAAGGAAATTCAATTCTCTACAACTTCATGTCTCACAAGAATGTCCAAAAATGCTTCAATTGAGAGGTATAGCTCAAAACATTAGGGTCATTTTCAAAGTCAACAAAAGTCAACTTTTGTTTTGAAGATATATTGAGCATGGAAACTCAATTGAGATGAGACCAAAAGGTTGGTTAGAGGACTCTTATAGCTTTCCAAAAAGTCCAAGAACACTCAAAAATGTGGAAAATTGAGCAAGATACACTATTCAGAAGTTGGGCAATTTTGGACAATTGCACAAAAGGACATTTTGGTCAAAATGCAAAATTTTCCAAATGGGCCTATAATCTTTTGATCCAAACTTGTTCATGACAATATTTTTGACCCATAAATGCTTGACCTTGGTGATTTTCTATTTTTATGATTTATATTTGAATTTTATAACATTTAATTCAAAAATAAATTATATAAAATATGAAAATTAAGTTTTTTTTCAAAAGGAATGGATTTATATCTTTCTTAAAGTCCAAGAAAGCCCAAGACTCTTGCCAAATTCGTGATAGCATGCATATGGAAAGAAAAAATCAATTTTTAAGAAAATTTGATTTGTTTTAAATGGAAAATATTGCACAATCAAGGATCAATCTTTTTTGCTTGATTTTTCTCTCCAAATCTCTTCTATAAATACCAAGCAATGCAGCCAGCCACAAGGACGAAACCCTAACCCTTAAAACCACCCAAACTCTTGCAAATTTTTTCAAGATTCTTGAAAAATCGAATTTCAAAAAGCAGCCACTCTCAGCCTTTTCCAGCCATTCCATCGTGCTCAGAGGGTAGGTTTGAGTAAGAATGCATCATTACCATTGATTAAATCATCCAGAATCGATGCATATACATACACATATATTCAATTTCTTTTGATTTTCGTATTTGGTTATTCTGCGTGTGTAAATTAATTCTAATGCTTGCAATGTGATCATGTGGTTCCATGGATGAGATATGGGCATTCGCTCGAAGGTTTGGACGTTAGAATCGTGTTTTGCCATTCTTAGGGTTTCTAAACGGAGAAGCTTCGAACCGGCCTGTACAGGCCGATTCAGTCGAAACGGACAATCCCATTGAACTCGGAAGGGTCGAAATAAGTGGACAGAACCTTTCTTTTGCTTTGAAATTTCGTGTTTTGCAGGTTCTAAAATCACAGTCGCCGGAGAAGACGACCGGAGCTAGGGCTCCGGCGTCGTTGACCTGGCTGACTCCGGCACGGGCTGGCGTGGCATAATGGCTTGCGTTGATTCGTTCCTTCGCGCTGACTGGGGTCCACGCACGCTGACTCAGTTTGAATCTATTCCCCTGACGCGTCATCATTCAAATGCCTTTGATTTCCAACTTTCCAACACCAAGTGTCAAATGGTCTGATGGTTAAGATGCTTACTGTTCCAGGATTCCCCTCAAGGTCATCAGTTCGATCCACTCCAGGGCTAGTTTTGCTTTCTTTTCTCAAAACTTCAAATTTTTTCATATTTTTTCTATTTTCCAATTTATTTTAATATTTGCATCCTATTTCAATTCTTTTCCATATTTTATTTCTGCATTAAAAAATTATCAAAAATTAATTTTCTTTTTACATTACTTTCATAAAATCTTTATTTAATTTAATAAATTAAAAAACATATTTTTGCATGCATATTTATTTTTATTTATAATTTTGCATTTAAATCATTGTAAATTCATTTTAAATTATTAAATTGCATCTAAAAAATCCCAAAAATTTATTTTAGCATGTTTACATTATTTCCAGCATGTTATATTTTTTCCAATTAAAAATTTGCATTTTTTCTAACATTTTCTCTTATTTCGATTTCATCATATTTTCCGATTTCTCGTTCGTTTCACAGGTTCTTCCAATTCGGACGTTTCTTTACTATTTTCATTTTATTTTCCAATAATGTAACTGTATATGGGATGTAATAGTTTAAAATTAGGTCTTTATTTTTCCGCATTTTAAATTATGTATACGCCCCAAAGCCTTGTAATAGCGTAGGATTTACCTTTCGCATCTTTACTTTCCAATTTACTTTCCGCACCTATCAATTGCTAGTAACTAGGCGTGTATGGCAAGATAATGAACATAGCCCACTAATTTTCAAGATAACATATTCTGAAATCAACACACTTTTTCACACATACACCCTTAGGGTAATTCTCTCGTTGCCTTCGATTACAAATGGTCATGTCCCTCGAGCGTAGAGGTATTCTAGCACCGTTGCCTTCAAACAAATCATCATGGTCCCTTGATACAAAGATCATAAGACCCACGATGTCGCCTCCGAATACATGATCTTGACCCTCGATTGCCCTCTGAAAAATGATGATAGTCCCTTGAATGTGCTAGGATACTTCAAGTTGCTTTCTATGACCATCCGTGTCCTCGAATGTCCGCTTACATCCAATGGAGTTACCTACCAATTAATGGTATGGCTAATGCTATTCTAAAGGAACGTAGAAGTATGAAAAACGACCAATTCTGAGTGGGTAAATAAGTCTCTTAGTTGCTTGCTCTAAACAAATGCTTTTCACACCACACACTCTTTTTCTCAAAGTTTCAAACTCTTTTCAAAACGAAACATTTTTGAACACTTTGTATACACTCCTACATGAGTCATTACAAAGTCAAAGCGAAATACCATTTCAAAACATTTTTGTCAAACACACAGCAAGCAATTTTAAAAGGTAATCTAGAGCAACTAAGAGCCCATAGATAACTACGGATGGAAAGGGGTGCTAATACCTTCCCTTTTCATAACCATTCTCCCGAACTCAGAATCTAACGAAGGTCTTTTTCTGTACTTTTACCTTCCCTTAATTGGATAAAAATAAAAGTCGGTGGCGACTCTTGCTATCCACATTTGGATACAAAATCCTACAAAGTCGAGTTCACCGTATTGAGCGCCTTGAAAGACCTGCGTATGTGTTTAGCGAGGAAGCGGTCTTGACGATAAGCCGTGGTTTCACGACATCAAGCGTTCCTTCAAACAGAGTACCCACTCGGTCATCGTACAAGGATAAGAAAACTCTAAGGAGGCTTTCGAGAATTTCTTCCTCAATGAAGATGTTCTATACAAAAGAAACTTTGACATGGTTACCTTTCGGATGCGTCGGCGACAAGAAGCGACCACGATCATCCATAAGTACATGAAGGATCCTTTGGAACTCATTAAAATGGGCATGCAATGTCGAGAAAAAATAAGAAGCGAGGATACTATTGGATAACGATGGAATCCGATTGTTGTAAACATCAAAAGATGTCACAAGTGCGGATCTCATGAGATAAGATCCATGTGCCACGACTCTACTCAATGTTCTCTCCTCTCCGTTCTCCATGTGGGGCATTGACATGATTGGAATGATTGAACCAAAGCGTCCAGCGGACATCGCTTCATTCTAGTGGCTATTGATTACTTCACCAAATGGGTCGAAGCGGCATCTTAGCCAGCGTCACAAGACAAGTGGTTGTGAGGTTCATCAAGAACAACCTCATTTGCCGTCGAGTTCGAGCAAGATCATTACGAACAATGGATCGAACTTGAACAACAAAATGATGAAAGAAGCGTGTGAGGAATTCAAGATCGAGCATCATAACTCGTCTCCTTACGGCCAAAGATGAGCAGGCCGTTGAATCCAACAAGAACATCAAAAGATCGTCGAGAAAATGGTCATCACTTACAAAGGCACGAAATCGCCATTTGCTGCTGCATGGGTATCGTACCTCGATCGCACTTCAACGAGGCAACTCCTTTTCTCTAGTATACGGCATGGGCGGTGCTCACATAGAGTTGAGATCCGTCAATGAGTTCTCATGGAAACAAAGCTATCACGAGGTGAATGGTGTCAAAGCGAGATCGACCAATTGAACTTAATTGAAGAAAAGCGCGACCGCTCGTGTCACGGACAACTCTATCAAAGAAGAATGAAAAAGCTTTCGACAAAAGGTCCGACCTCGTGAATTCGAAAGCGACCTCGTGCTTAAAAAGATTACATCTTTTCAAACAAAATGGACTCCTAATTACGAAGGCCCATACATCGTCAAAAAGCTTCTACGGCGGTGCTATGACTCTCACAACCATGGGCGGTGATGAACTCCGCATCCATGAATCTTGGCGGATCAAAAAATACTTTGTCTAAAAAACAAAAGAACATTTCGGTAAGTCGAAAACCGAAAAGGCGGCTTAGGCAAAAATAGCGTCTCGGTGGATTGAAAACACGAAAAGCGATCCGAGGCAAAATTAGAGACAATAAACAGAAATTATCCTGATAGATCGAAAACCTGAAAAGGCGATCTAGGCAAAAACAAGGATACAAAAACGACAAAGTAACTGCAGTCAGTCTATATTTTGTCCACATGAAGAATCTTCCATCGACGGATCTTCAATCAACTCTTCTGAAGCAACAAGCACAGTTGGAATTCAAAGTTGTTAGGGATGGTAGCGGTTATTTGCTTTCAATGTAGCCTTTTCCTAATAAATTATCATTTCCAACTTTTGTAAATAGTTCATGGAATCACGCATTTGGCTGATTACCATTCTATCAATAAATTTGAGCCTTGTACCTTTTTGTTTGCAATTCCTACTTTATTCTGTTTTGCAAAATAACGCTTTTATTGTGAAAATCACTTTTTGGAAACTAAAATGTTTTAAATGAATTTTTACTTCAAAATTTTGAAACAAAAGCAAAATTCTCCTTTGAAACTATGAACACGGAAATAATTTCAACAGTTTCTCCATGAGTGTTTTGATCTCCGAAGGATAACGTAACTGCTACAGCAGTCTTCTCCTCAGCAGAAATCATCAAATGACGGTATTCTTATTCAAAAAAAAAAAAAAAGAATCCCCAACTGAGTTACCAACGAAATACCTTTCTCAGAAAGTTTAAAACATGCAACTCAAATTCTTCATTAGTGAATATCTGCGCCATTGTTGCAATTTTCACCAAGTATTTGTTCGAACTGTGACGCGGTCCTTTTCCTAGATACCTTTTTAGTGTCTTTGTCAAAGTATTGTTAGCATGCATATAACATTCATGACATTCATACATAATAGCATCATTCATTGCATTTTTTTCATCTCTCAAAATGTTTGCTTCCAATCAGGTATAAATCATACTTACTCATACAGTACATACATGCCAGTAGAATATCTCCAAGCAGAAAAGATACTTTTTCTTTTTTCCCCAGCGGAGTATTCCCAAACAGAAAGGATATGTTTCCTTTTTCCCGGCAAAGTCCCAAGAGAAATACATTTTCTTCTCTCATCATTCTCCAGTGAGATTATCCTGGTTGGAACAATGTCTTGATTAACTTCTTTCTTTCCGGTTCATTCTGGATAGAACACACATCACATTATTCACAAGTGAATCGAACAACTCATTTCTCAAGATTTACCTTGTTATAGTTATCCTTCGTTGATAATTGGTAATATCTTGAATTCATTACCATAAACTATCACATGGTGATAATTGGTAATATCATTTCCACTTACCTTAAACATTGTCACAAGGGGTGACGAAGGTAATCTTTTGTTTCCCAAGCGAACAAATGTTCACATATTTTGTGAATCATTCTTTCCCCAACAGGGACGTATTCACAAATTTCCCTTCACTGTGTCATTTCTTTGATATCCTTTAGGGTAAAACTTTTTGCGATCATTTTGCATCATCCGCATCTTTTGGTATCTTAGGTCCAAATTTTGCGTATTCTGATATTTAAGTCTCTTTACACCTATCAAAACGAAGATATTCATCTTCATCTTTCAGGTTAAAGAAACTTAAATAGGGGCATCTGTCATACCCCAAATTTTGACCTAATATACCACCTTACATTTGCATTATTGCACAACTAACAGTTCAAACAACATTAATCAGGTGTAGCGTTCACAGGTCAAAATTAGGGTTTCATCAGATTTTCATCTGATTCAAGAGCTAACCAATTAGGGTTTGAGATTTTCTCATCTTATTTGATCTATCTTGATCAAATCATCAACCTTCAATCCTCAGATATCAAATTTTCTCACAGATCAATCGAGGATCGACCAATTAGGGTTTTGATCGGGCATGAGAATTCTCGACTTTTGAACAAGAAATAACTTTTTGGATAGAGATTGGTCATTATATCTTAGATACAACATCTTGACCTAATTTACGGATTTAAAACATCACGGAGGTTCACGAATTCATCGATCGTTTTGGAAACATCGATGAAATTTCATCTGCCGAGAAAAGTCAAACTTTGACTTTTGGTCAAATTTTCAAAACAAAACTTTTTCCAAAATCAAAATACTTCAAATGATCCATCATGATCATAAAAATCAAAGAATTTGAAAAGTCAACAAAAAGTCAAAAGTTTTATACTTAGAAATTTTTCTAAGTGTTGAAATTTCTTACTTTTCCAAACTTCAAGCCATTTTTCACCAAGTTCCAATTTGAATTTGAAAAAACTCAAAACATGAAAGTTGTAGCTTGTGGAAAGATCTTTCCAAAATGTCCAACAACTCTCAAATCCATGGATTCTAGCTATACTTTTGAAATTGAAACATAAGGCTCCATGAAACTTGATTTTCAAAGATCAAAACATCAAATTATAGGTCATTTTTGTGTTTCTTCATCTAGAAGCTTTCTAACCTTGCCAACTTGACTAATGGTGATAAATATTAGCTTGAAGATAAGAATTGAAGATTGGATAAAGATTGTAAAAAATAGCACATGGTAAAAAAGGAAGGTTCCTTTTGCTTTTGAAATACCATTCTTGCCCCTTAAGCAATCCATGAATCACCAAATGGCTTGTCCTTCTTGCCTAACAATTTCAGAACCTCTTGCCTATAAAAGGGTCACATTTCAAGTCCAAATGGACACCAAAAACAATACAAATTCATGCTTTCTTTCACTTTCTTGAAAATCAAGTAATATAGTGCAAATTGAGAAAACATAGCATTTTGAATTTGAGCCAAAACCATGATGAAATTTGGTGTCCAACATGTTTCATGATCATAATTAAACTTGTTCCAAACTTAAAATTAACGAACAAGGCTGGAAATCAGAAATTGCATCTTATGCACATAAGCTTCAGCGCCATAACAATCGGCCGAAGCTTGGCTTGTTTCTTAGAGTTAAATCATCAAACACAATCCATATACATCATGGAGTTGATCCAAAACAAGAACAACAAACACTTCTAACCATGATTTCGGTTTGGTTTTCAAGCTTGCGGTGGACTTGAGTAGAGTAATCCAAGCATGCTCATGAAGTGCGAGACCACTCATACACCATCCCAAGAGGCCGTTGAAGCTTAAACAAACAGAAACAACAATGGAAACACGTTTGCCAGTCGATTCTCATTTTTCGGTATGAACACGAACTTGGTTATCATGATTCCTTGATTCTTTTGACAAAACTCTTGGCCAATTGTTTTACGCATCTAACCACCATTAACCCTCAATAAAATCAAACAATCATTAACTACACATAATTTAATTTGATTTCTCGGTTTAGGGTTCTTCGTGTTCCAATCAAACATGATAGGCGAAAATAAATGCAATTAACATACACCGTTGTATTCCTTGTTCAAAATCGAGTCATTTTGATGTTTACATCTTCAATTTGGTTGAGAAAGCGAGGATGGTAGCTTGGATCAAAATTTAAAATCAAACTATAAACCGGGATGCAGCGTGTTCTTGGTGTTCTTCAAATTTAAATTTTCAAATGATCAATCCTTTTCAGCAGCGTGTGTTAGTCCACTAAACAACTCAGTGCGTTTGGCCCAGTGGTAGTATGCTTGCCTTTAAGTTCTTCTTGCCACGTGCCCCACCTCATGGTCATGGGTTCAAAACCCACCAAGACCATTCTTTTTACAAACTTCAATTTTTTTCATGTTTTCATCAAACTTTCAACATTTTTTTGACCAATCAAAACTTCTCATTTTGAGATGATTTTTTAAACACTTGTCAATAAATACATCTATTTTATGATAGTGCAAAAATTTTCAGAAAAAAACTTTCATCTGATTAAATTTTAATCGAGCCGAAAACGACGTTCTGAACACTTTTCAAACCTCCTTAAAAGGTGAATTTTTCAAGTTTTCGACTTCCGATTTTTTTCAAAACTTCTCATAAATGAACCTCACATTTCAAAACATTTTCAAATCATTTTTCAAAACATTTCATCAAACTTGCATCTTTTACCATGATCGATCCGATTTAAAACGATAAAACTGATTTCGTCTTCTCTCGAATTTCTCGATCGATCATGGGCCACCCTTATGGTGTAAGTCCCAATCCTTTATGTAGATATTTAATTTTACTTGTACATACTCAAATCATCATTGTTAATATTCAAACATAAACAAATTTCTTTCGTTTTCATTCGTTTGTTTATACGCTGAATCCATTGGTTCTAAAGGAAGGTTTCTTCTGAGCGAAATTTCTTTTTGACCAATGGGCCTCCATCAGGTGTAAGTCCCATAACATTATTTTATGTACATAATATTTCTTTGTACATATCAAAAACTTTCAAACACATACAAATTTTATACATACATATCTGGATACTTCTTTTATACTTAATACAGACAAACTTGATCGTTTGTTTTCACTTCACTTGTGTATACAAACCAAACATTCTTTATGTACATACACAATCTTTTCCTTGTACATATCAAACTTTTTATCATACATAATCGGATACCTTTCTGATAAAACTTCAATCAATCATTTCCGTTTCATCGTACATTTTACTTTGAATACCATTGGCATTGAAAGGAGCATCATTCCTGTGAAGCTTTCAAACCAATGGGCCTCCTATATTGTAAGTCCCAACCCTCCTATGTACATCCATCTTTCTTTGTACATAAAAACTTCGTCCGTGTACATATTCATTTCCTTGTACACAGTACAAACTTGTGAATAATCAAGTTGCGCTCGTTTTAAACGTTCGTTCACAAACACTTGTTTATATTTCATAAACTGCTGTAAATAAACATCATGCATTGTTTATATTTCCTTCATAAACTCCTGTGAATACATATCACACACACACACACACACACACACACACACACTTGTTTATACAACCGTCTAATAATAACATAACAATTAGACTAATCAATAGGTTTCCCACAGTATAGCCTCTGTTTGGGCTTCATACAAGACAACTCATCCTCAATTGAGTTTAGCCTCCGCTTGGGCTTTATACAATACAATCCATCACCAGCATGGGTCAGCCTCCACTTGGGCTTCATACAAGATATTTTTATCTCCAACAGAGTTTAGCCTTCTCTTGGGCTTTATACAAAGAAACTCTCCCAGTTAGCCTCGCTTAGGCTTCATAAGACAACACTCCTGTTGAGTCACCTCCTCTTGGGCCGTTCAAAAGAACTCCTCATTGAGTTTAGCCTTCTCTTGGGCATCATACAATGAAAGAGCAGAAATCTCTTATGACCTCTATTGGGCTTCAATACAAAGAATCACCAGGCTAAGATAGAACCCTGAAAGGATGGTTTCCCGGTGAAATCACTTTCAAATTCCCCAGAGAGTAAAATTTCCCGGTGAAATTGCTCTTGTTTAGAAAAGGATGGTTTCTCGGTGAAATCCCTTTCAAGCCAAAGCCAGCCATACCATATAGCTTCCTCTTGAGCTTCATACAAGGACCCTCGATGACCCTCGATGACCCTCGGAATGCCTCCTCTTGGGCTAACAATACAAGGACCCACAGGCTTCTTAAAAGCATCCCTTTAATCCAATCAATTTCTCCTTGAGATTTAGACATCTATCATCTCTATGGAAGAAGTATCTCATCCATTACATCACATACAGTCAAAAACTTTTCAAAAACTTTTCAAACTTTTTAAACTCTTTTCAAACAAAAAACATCTATTAATTGTAAGTGGTAACGCTTGTACACTCAAGTAAAACACCCAATACTTACAGTTAAAAGATTCAATCACCTTTTTCAAACATCTTTCTTAAACATGTAAGTGGTAACGCTTACACTCAAGCAAAACACCTAATACTTACGACGAAAGATTTTAATCAATCAAACTTTTCAAAATGTATGTGATGAAATAGATTAGATACATTTTTTTTCATTAAGATGACATTTGTGCATCTCTTATTAACATCCGTTGCTTTCCACTAGCATAGTGGGAACTACGATTGCTCGACTTTCTCAACATCCTTTTGAGAATACGTGAGCCTGAGTCTCATCTTGCCGAGCAAATTTCTATCTCCTTGACCAAACAAACCATAGAACCTTGTAGATCCGAGCTACAAATGCTCTGATTCCCACTAGGGGATATGTATGTAGAAGATCCACAGATCTTTGCGAGCACAATAATAACAAAACCTAGAATCCCACACAATTTGTTTCTTAAAATCCAAATGAGAAACTTTCCCAATCATAGAAATAGCAATTAAAACACACAAACATATCAAACATATTCATATATAAAGCTGTAGATAACTACATATATTTAGGGTGCTCCATCTGTTCCCTTTATATAACAATCCCCTTACTCGAATCTCCCCAATGCGTTATGTCTAGTTTGCGCTAGTCGTTCGCATACCAATATCAATTGAGGGTATTTCTTTTCCTTTTTCATAATCATTAAATCATCTTTCTTGTGTGAAAATAATAAAGCTTGATGCTCGCATCTTTATAAACAAATCAAAGATTTAAATCGTTGCGTGCGAGAAGATCCGAACTCACGTTCGCATCCTCGGTAGCGTCACCTTTCTTGAACAATATGATGCATGTCTTATTCGGTTCTTCGATCCGAAACACCATTGCTTTGGTCCCAGTTATCGGTTGGTTCCTACATTGGAAGAGTTCTCTAAGTTACTTGGGATACCTATTCTTGACCAAATGCCATTCGCCGGTCTAGAAAAGGTTCCTAGGTTCGAAGACATCGCGTCAGCTTTACACCTAAAGCGCTCAGACATTGAAGCCTATTGGGAAACCAGAAGTGGAGTTAAGGGTTTACTTGCTAAGTTCCTAATAAAGAAAGCCCGAGAATTCCTCAGAGCTATGAGTTTCCAAGCATTCGAAGACATCTTGGCTTTGCTAATCTATGGTTTGGTCCTATTTCCTAACTCGGATCAATTCATAGACGTGAACGCCATCAAGATATTCCTTACCCGCAATCCTATGCCTACTTTACTTGGAGACATCCTACATTCTCTCCACACTCGTATTGTCAAGAGACAAGGAACTCTCATGTGTTGTATACCGTTACTTTCCAGGTGGTTTATTTCCCACCTTCCTCAATCAGTTTTGAAGAACGAACAAAGGTTGAAGTGGTCTCGAAGGCTGATGTCACTCTCTCATTCAGATATCCGTCGGTGTCTTTTCTCTCAAAAGGACTTCACATTCATTGAGCGTTGTGGAGAATTCCCTAATGTACCACTCCTTCGCATAAGGGGAGGTATCACTTACAACCCTTCTCTAGCTCTACGTCAGTTTGGTTATGCTCGAAGAGATGGTCCACATGATATGCTTCTCCAAGATATTGTGTTCGACTACAACCACGATCTCTAGAATTAAAGCGAAGGTTCATACGCTTGGGCATGGTAAAGAAGGATACCAAGACTTTGGGGCACCAAAACTCCATTCCTTGGGAACCTTACCTCAAATGGGTGCGAGCTCGAGCTCAAAACCTCATGATGCCGTTCACGCTGTTCTACCATAATTATGGAACCTGTTGCTATGGGTACCCTATACCGTTCTCCATCCCGACATGCCTACTGATTTCGAAGACTTGAAGAGATCTTGGATTGACTAAAAGAAAAGGATACATTGAAGCTCATTGCTATGCAAGTGAGAGAGAAGGTACTAGAGTTGACAAAGCTACTTCACGAGGGCGAAACATCAACACCTACTTCAACACCAAGAGGAAGCATGGGAGACTTAGAGCTTTAGGATTTTTGTTCTTTGTTTTATTTTGAACTATTTCTTGTACTCAAAAGAAAAAGAAAAGAGAATAAAAAAGCTAATAAAGTTTGTTCGTGCTTGTTTAACAAATTTAAATTCTAAGGTCCTTGAAAACATTGCATTGCATTTGCATAAACATCGCATATCATAGCATAACATTGCATAATAGGTACATTGAAGATCGGTTTTCTCATTTTCTCGCTATTTATTTTAGCAGAAATGGTTCTTGAACAGACTGTCAAAGATCTTAAGAATCAAAATGCTCAGTTCCAGGAAATGTTCACCAGCTTGGTTCAAGGCCAAGAGGATCTGAAGAAGCTCATCAATAGAAAGAAGAAAGTCATTGGTGTTCTCAACTTGGGAAGACGTCACAAAGGTGGTCCTAAGGTGGTCAGCCGGATAGAGTTCTCAGAAGGGAGTGTCAAGACTGAAGGAAGTGTCAAGGGCAATGAAGATGACCAACGTGAACTTGAGAAGAAGGAAGAAGATTATGAGAATGATAAGTACTCTTATGAGGATGACAAATACAAGCAACTTGAAGACTGTCTGAATGCTGTGGAAAATCTGAAGATGTCGGGGCTGAATTTTGATGATCTGAGTCTTGTTCCTGGTATGGTGATTCCTCCCAAATTCAAGGTTCCTACCTTTGCCAAGTATGATGGCATTTCTTGCCCAAAGCTGCATTTGAAGTCCTATGTTCAGAAGATCAACCCCCACACTGATGACAGAAAGTTGTGGATTCATTATTTTCAAGAGAGCTTGACCGGAATTCAGTTGGAGTGGTATTATCAGCTAGAGAGTGACCATATCCGTACTTGGAGTGACTTGGCGGATGATTTCTATAGATAGTATGAGTACAATGCTGAATTGGAACCCACTCGCATGCAACTACAGAGCATGTCTATGGGTCGTGATGAGAAATTCAAAGAGTATGCTCAGAAATGGAGAACTAGCGGGAAGAGTTCACCACCATCCAATAGGGAGTTGGTTGATATGTTTATAGGAACAGCGAGGCCCATTCTTCATCATCGATTGGAAACTCTTGATAGGATTCACCGAGCTTATATTGACGAGGAGAGCTTATTGAAGATGGTATCAAAAGAGGAAAGATTCAAGTGGAGTCATCATCAAATGTCGAAGAGATCTTTTGGTGGTAAAAAAAAGCCAATGTCGTGTGGTCGAAAAGCCGAGCCAAGACCGACCGTGCTCAATCTGTGGGGGCAATTGTGATCTCAATTCTACATCGGCTAACCTCGGTGAAACAGCGTAACGAAACACGCCACAAAGGCAGTTCACGAAGATCAACATGCCTTTATGCATAGCGTTCGAGCACATGTTGAAAGCGAGTTGATTACCTTGAGGATCCTCCTCGAACATCAACACTTCCTCTCGAGATACAATCCTAATGCAAAGTGTACTTATCAACGCAACAGCCGGCATGCATGCGCCGATGATTGTTGGGCTACGAAGAACAAGATTCAAGATATGATTGAAGCTAAAGAGATTAAGTTTGATCCTCTGTTGAGACTCGAGATGTGATCAACGCGCTATACTAATCATGACAAAAGTTCCAATGCTATTGACAAGAATGCTTATGTTTTATTATAGAGGACTTGACCATTCCTCGATATTTATTAAGAAGAATTTCTTTAGGCCGTGTCAATCAGGATGCGGAGGTGTCGTTGGTGCCCGTCTCGCTGATGGTTGTGCTTGGTTGAAAGGCGTTCGATTGCATGATGGATATCCGAAGTGCTATTTACGAAACCATCCTATGGAGAATACGTGTGAAGACATGTCTAAGCGAAGAAGATCGAGATCGGCGAATTATACCAACTACATGGGATACCTTAGGACAGCCAAGTGGAAGATTCGATTACATGGTGAAGTATACTGTTCCTGAGAGCTACAAGATTCCTATTGAAGATGTCAAAGCCACCGGATGGGGAGATGAGTTCCCAGATGACTATGTTGATGTTAACACAATAAGGATTTCTTCTGCTGATCCTATGCCTAGAGTGGCACCTCTCATCATTACTTCTCTCAGACCAGTTCCATATTCCTCTGACAAAGCTATTCCTTGGAATTATGGAGCTGATGTTTACTATCATGGCGTCAAGCAAAACCCTCTGACCATTGAGGACCTTACAGTTGAAGCTTTTATTCCTGACATTGACCACATCACCGGATCAAGTAAGGTGACCAGAACCGGAAGAGTGTTTTCTCGGATCTCTCCTCAAAAGACACTGCGACTCAGCTCGCATCGATTCTCAACGATTCCGAGACTGAGGAAAGAGACGATGACTCATCCCTTTCGAGAAGTACCAAGGAAGTTGCTAAAAATGCCTCCAAGCAAGAAATGAAAATTAGAATCATCAAGAAGAGTGACTACTGATATTGTGGAGCAGTTGGAATGAGACTCCATCAAGATATCCATGCTTGCTCTGCTCTTGTGCTCGAGGCTCATGCTAAAGCCTTGGTGAATTTCTGAAGAATGCTCATATACGAAGACACTACTCTTGATCAATTTGAAGTTTGTATTGCTAGCACAGCTGCCAACAATGACCTAGGTTTCTTTGATCTTGATTTGACTTACGCGGAAGGAAACATAACAAAGCCTTGCACATCTCTATCGAATGCAAGGGCATTACAACTGTCTCATGTTTTGGTGAATCACAGGTTACGCTGAATATCCTACCAAAGAGTGCTTTTGACCGACTTGATGTTGAAGGATTGGTCTTGAAGCCCAGCAACATTATTGTGAGAGCTTTTGATGGTTCTAAACGAACAGTACTTGGAGAGCTCATTCTGCCTGTTAAAGTCGGTTCCCAGACTTTTGACTCCACTTTCTTTGTCTTGGATATCCGTCCAGCTTACTCTTGCCTACTTGGACGCCCTTGGATACATGGGGAAATCGTTGTTACCTCTACCTTGCATCAGAAGCTGAAGTACCCAGTGAAGGGGAATGTTGTTATAGTATGTGGTGAAGAGGAATACATGGTCAGTCATCTGCAGTCATTCCGATATCTCGAGATGGAAGGTGAATTCTTTGAGACTCCCTGTCAAGCTTTCGAAATAGTTCAAAGAGTCATGCCTGTTGACTCTCCTGTTACTTCTGAAGTTACACAAGTTTCGCCTAGGATGGCCTCGCTGAAAGATGCTCAAGCTGCAGTTGAAGAAGGAGGTAGTGCTATTTGGGGTCAACTCCCTGATCTTCCTTTCAAATCTGACAAGACCGGTTTAGGCTTCACCATCAATCGAGAAGATGATCGCTGTGAACATGCCAACTTCCTTTCCGCATCAATCGAGTGGAGTCCATGCTATAGAAGATGCGACAGCGACTTGACCTCGGCAAATGGATCTTCCCAACTCCGACAACGGACTCGGCAATTGGAAGGCGAAGCGTCATACCAATCTCCTTTAGCGAGGTAATTGCTTTTGTTTCTTTTTGCTTTTGTTTTTATGCTTTGAACAATAAACTTTAAAGCCTAGTGCCTTGCCCGGCATCGTGGCTCGTTTGTGAGGTTATTATCATCATTTGCATATTTTCATTCAATAAAATCGTTGGACTTTTGCATTTAAATGTTGTTTTCTTTCTTTTACTTTATCACCCCTTCAAAGCTATGTGTTTCTTACACACCCGTGATACTGCTGAGAATCACTTGAATCTAGTTGATAATAACTATGCTATTGCTAAATATGACTTGATAATCGATCTACCAAGCGAAGGCGAAGGTGAGGAAGATTGTGAAGTGCCGAGAGAACTTGTCGGCTACAGCAAGAAGCGAGTTATCTGACCACCACGGAGAGCGATTGAGGTTGTGAATCTAAATCGACAAAGGCAGAAAAGAGATCAAGATAGGAGCAGGTCTTGAGAACAGTGTCAAAGAGAGATTGGTCAAGATGCTACGAGACTATATTGAAGTTTTTGCTTGGTCATACGAAGACATGCCAGGGTTAGACATTGATATTGTGGTACACGGTTCCGACAAAGGTTTTCTCGATAAAGCGAAGGTTAAATCGTATACGTCACGAGTTGTCAGAGAAGATCAAAGGCGAAGTTATAAAGCAGTTCTACGCCGATTTTCTAGCTGTTACTTCTTATCCACAGTGGGTTGCAAACGTGGTACCAGTACCTAAGAAGGATGGTAAAGTATGAATGTGTGTAGATTACAGAGATCTGAACAAAGCGAGTCCGAAAGACGATTTTCCACTTCCTCATATTGATGTCCTGGTTGACAACACCGCTCAACACAAATTTTTGTCCTTCATGGATGGTTTCTCCGGTTACAATCAGATCAAAATGGCTCCTGAAGACATGGAGAATACTACTTTCGTTACACAGTGGGGCACTTTCTGTTACAAGGTCATGCCGTTCGGACTGAAGAATGTTGGCGCCACTTATCAGCGTGCCATGGTGGCATTATTTCATGAAATGATTCATCACGAGATAGAGGTCTACGTCGACGACATGATAGCTCGATCCCAGACTGAAGAAGAACATCTCGATCATTTGTGGAAACTGTTTGATAGGTTGAAGAAGTACAGACTGAGACTTAATCCCAACAAGTGCACCTTTGGAGTTAGATCCGGTAAACTCCTAGGGTTTGTTGTCAGTGGTAAAGGTATTGAGGTTGACCCCGCCAAGGTCAAAGCTATTTAAGATACCGACTCCACGAGAAGGAAGTCAGAGGTTTCTTGGGACGTTTGAACTACATTGCCAGATTCATAGCGCATCTAACTGCTACTTGTGAGCCAATCTTCAAGTTACTGAAGAAAGATCAAGTAGTGGAATGGAATGACGATTTCCATATCGGTTTTGACAAAATCAAGGAATACCTACAGAATCTTCCTATCCTGATGCCGCCTGTCGAAGGAAGACCTCTTATCATGTACTTGACAGTGTTAGAGAACTCAATGGGGTGTGTGTTGGGGCAACATGACGAGTCTGGTCGAAAAGAGTATGCAATATACTACCTTAGCAAAAAGTTTACCGATTGTGAAACAAGATACTCACAACTCGAGAAAACTCGCAGCGGTTTGGCTTGGGCTGCTCGCCGACTAAGACAGTATATGTTGACTTACGCTACCTTGTTGATCTCCAAGATGGATCCGATAAAATACATATTTGAGAAACCAGCTCTCTCCGGAAGAATAGCACGATGGCAAATGATCTTAACCGAATACGACATCCAGTATACTTCTCAGAAAGCCATCAAAGGAAGTGTAGTAGCCGATCATTTGGCTCATCAAGCCGTAGATGACTATCAGTCTATGCAGTTCGAGTTTCCAGACGAAAATGTTTTACTAGTTACTGATTGCAAAGAACCAGGACCAGACGAAGGACCTGAACAAGGATCCCGATGGACTATGGTCTTCGATGGAGCCTCAAACGCATTTGGCAATGGCATTGGCGCCATCATTACATCCCCTACAGGCGGACACACGCCATTCACTGCCAGACTTTGCTTCAGTTGTATGAACAACATGGCCGAATACGAAGCGTGCATCATGGGTATTAAAGCTGCTATTGACTTAAGAATCAAGTTCTTGCAAGTGTATGGAGACTCAGCCTTAGTGATCAGTCAGATTAAGGGCGAATGGGATACGAAGCATCCGAATCTCATTCCATATCGAGAGCATGTTCTAAGTCTGATCCCCTACTTCGAAGAAATTACTTTTGATCATATTCCACGAGAAGAGAATCAGTTGGCAGACGCATTGACTACTATGTCGTTTATGTTCAAGGTCATACGGGACAACGAGGCTCCCCAAGTCATCATTGAAAGGTTTGACGAACCAGCATACTATTGTGAACTTGATGCAGAAGAGAAATTGTGGTTCTACGACGTGAAGAGGTATCTTGAGACTCAGGAATATCCCGCTGGGGCATCTATCAATGATAAGAGGTTCTTGAGAAGATTTGAATCCAAATTCTTCGTCAACAACGACATCTTATACAAGCGCAACCACGACTTGTGCTTACGTCGCTGTGTGGATCAGAAAACAGCAAAGCAGATCATGGAAGAATTACACGAAGGCGCATTTGGTACCCACTCCAGTGGACATACCATGGCTAAGAAGATTTTGAGAACAGGTTACTATTGGTCCACCATGGAAGCTGATTGTCACCGCTATGCTCGATCTTGTCACAAATTCCAGATATACGCAGACAAAGTGCACGTACCTCCTGTACCGTTGAATGTTCTAACCGCTCCATGGCCATTCACAATGTGGGGCATTGACATGATTGGAGAAATCAAGCCCACCGCTTCCAACGGACATCGTTTCATCCTTGTGGCAATTGACTACTTCACCAAGTGGGTAGAAGCAGCCTCGTTCGCATCTGTTACCAAGAATTTTGTGGCTCGATTCATCAAGCATAATCTTGTCTGTCGGTATGGCACTCCCAAAAGGATTATCACAGATAACGGTTCTAATCTTAACAACAAAATGATCACCGAACTCTGCACGCAGTTCAGGATCACGCATCACAACTCTTCTCCATATCGGCCAAAGATGAATGGCGCAGTGGAAGCCGCCAATAAGAACATTAAGAAGATCATACAGAAGATGAAAGTGACCTACAAGGATTGGCATGAGATGTTACCGTTTGCTCTTCATGGTTATCGCACTACAATACGAACTTCTACTGGGGCAACCCCCTTCTCTCTTGTATACGGTATGGAAGCAGTCCTGCCTATTGAGGTTCAGATACCCTCAACGAGTCCTCGGGGCGAGTTAAGCGACGAATAGATCCAGACTCGCCTCGACCATATCAAATTGATTGACGAGAAACGACTCGCATCCGTCTGCCATGGACAGATCTATCAGAAGCGAATGATCAGAGCATTCAACAAGAAAGTGAAACACCGAGTCTACCAAGTCGGTGATCTAGTAGTCAAGCGTATCATTCTTCCACAAGGTGATCCCAGGGGAAAATGGACTCCCACTTACGAGGGACCGTTTGTAGTCAAGACAGTATTTTCCGGCGGAGCTATGATACTTAGCACCATGGATGGTGAAGACTTCCCACACCATGTGAACGCAGACATAGTCAAAAAATACTACGCATAAATGAGACCCGCTAGGTCGACTGATCTTGGCAGAAATAAGGGCATCCTGACGAACCAAAGAGGTTCGGGCAAAATTTAAGGATATATACAAAAAAAAATGTACACCCGACAAGTCGAAAACCTGAAAAGGCGGCTTGGGCAAAAAAGGGTATCCCGGTAGACTAAAAACCCGAAAGGGCGGTCTAGGTAAAAGTTGGGGATTTAAGCGTACGACTATGTCTCGTCCAGATCACCTACCTACAGACTACTATCAGCATTCAAGATTCAAATGGCGAAAATCAATTCATTCACTTTCTACTGACAGCAAGGAGATGAGATAGTCGAAATATATGAGTACTAGCATAGTTGGAACTCGAAGAGATTGTTTCTGCATAGCTTTTTACTTTCCTTGTATACAAACTGCTTGGCCATACGCCACCTTTTCGAATTAATACAAGTTTCTTTCTCTTTACAAGTGTTCGGTTTTGTTGTTTTTTACACAAAGTCCAACGTTTGCCTTGAATGATTATATGCATTTGACAATAAAAATCTGTTTACAAACATAACAGCAATTATCTGATAATTACTACGAGCTCTAAAATTGAGATGAAGCGAAAGTCCCCAACACATTCCTCGCGATACAATCCCCACGACCATCGCTCATCACAAACCTTTCCGCAAAGTACATATCTTCTTCCACTAATCTTCAAGTAATGTTTCATCTCCAGAGTATTTATCCCAGCGAATATCTCTCAATCATCATTCCCGCAATATCGGACTCGAAACTTGGTGGATAGTGCATCGGAGGAAAGCCTACACCTCTTAATCCCGGCAGGATCTACACACAAGATTCCCGCGCATGCTCACCGATCTCCATATCCCAGGAGTCGACATACAAGATCTGACCTTCCACCATTACCAGTGGAGCATTCCCTAGCTTTATTCCTCAACACCAATGTCCTGACTCGAAACTTGGTCAGATAGTGCATCGGAGGAATCGAAGACACCTATTCTTATTCCAAGTCAAGGTTTCCGCGGTTTCATCCCCAAGAAGAACACCCACATCTTCTTCAAGATGGACATGTTTTGAAATACCACAACATCTAGCATTCATACATTATTCATAAAAGTCATAAATTGTGCATATATCATTCATACACATTGACATGCATCATAACCTGCATAGGACTAACTATATCCTGTCAAAATCTTTTCTGTTTTTTCCCAAACAGGTGAAAGTCACTTCCAAAAAAAGACAGGTCCAGGATTAATACCCGAAACCAGACGGGAAACCCTATCCGAACGACCACCCAGATTGTCCTCCGACAACAGGCATTGGATCAACACCCGAAGCACAACAGGGAAGCTATCCACATTCAGCTGCCTATTATCCTCTCAGAGTAATCAAGACGAAGTTTTATTCTGATTCTCTCTTATTATCAACAGCAACTACAGAGTCTGGCGTACGACTCAGTTATCTTGGATGGCATCTTAAGCCCATCTCCGACTATTTGTCGACATCTCTCCACTTTCAGAATGGCTGCATATTTGGTTAAAAAACCAATACAAACCAATAACTTCATTCAAAGACGAGTGCGAAGTCTAACGTACGACTCTCTACTGTAACACCCATGTTATTTAATATTAAATTATATTATTATTTTTGAATTATCGTTTGACGATTGTTTTGACAACAAAAATAATTATATTAATCGGTATATTTATTAATATATTTAGCGACGTTTTTTTCGGTTCGGTAAAATATTTTTCGGACCGATATTTAATTTTCCGGAATTAAATTAACAAATTAAGTTAGTAATATAATTAGATGTTATATTTAGTGTATTAAGAATAGATGAGGGGCATGTGAGCAATTTACCAAAGTTTTTTAAAAACATTTCCTCCACCATTTCCAAACATAACACCAAAAAATACCAAAGTTTAGAAGTAGGAGAAAAAGCTAGGTTTTGGTTGAGAAGAAGAAGAAGAGGAGAACAAGAAGAAGAGCAAGACTTGGTTGAAGAATCATCTTGGATACCCAAAGCTTGCTAGGTAAGGGGTTTGATTTCCATTTCATTTAGTTAGGGTTTGATGGATTTTAGTTTGATTTGGGGGAAAAATTGATAGATAGTATAGAGTTGTGTTGGGTGATTGTTGGAGGGTTTAGAAGATTTGAGTTTGGTGTAGATTATATGAGTGTTGTTGTTTGTAGGATGTTGTAGAATGAAAAATGAAATAGAAATGTTAATGGCAATTAGGAAAGAAGAAACGGCAAAGATGGAAATGGTGTGCATTTTGCTGTAACATGTATACACTGTAAAGTTTAGAAAGTATCTTAGCATGTGTCACAAAAATCAAAACATGAAAGAAAAAAAAGTATTAAAAAAAAATCAAATGGCACATGTCCGTATGAAAATACGGTCTGTTATAACATTAAATGGCAAGCTAGCATTTCTCAAATGGAAATTGTAGGTAGCATTTCTCAAATGGAAATTATAGGTGTTTCTTTGTAACATGCATTTTGTTTCATGTGAAATAAAATTTTACACATAATGATAATAAATGGCTCTGGTTTTAGTATGCCAATCCCACCTAGCAACCCTTAATAACTATAAAATATAATTAGGGGATAAGATAGCCGATTAAATTTAGAACCCGATTATGTTAGATTTTCGATTTGATAAATTCGTGACGAACAAGTTGCTCAATTGATGAAAACGTGCTAGCTAAGTTTGGCGTGTAGAACGTAGTGGTGAAGTTAGTTTTGAAATTGTGAGTTTTCTGAACGACCGAAATAGGCTAAATTACGGTAAATTGACCGGGATTGAGTTTTAGTCATTTTAAGGCGTATATGAACTATCCGATTTTGAAGTTGATGTTTATAAATTATGCGGTAAATAAGAATGATTTCATGATTATTGATGTTTTACTATTTTCCGTTTTAGGAATTGATAGATTAATTGACGGTGATGTTTGCGACGGTGTATATAATTACGAATACTTGTTGTTTATGCGATGCGATGACATGTTTATGTGATGTGAATAAATATGGCAAAGTAGACTTTATGTTAATTGTGATGAGCGATGATGATATGTTGTTGTGTGGTCTTTATGTATTGAGTCACATACATTTCATAAGCGAAGAGGGCTTTATGTAGCGATGATGGCTTTTATGCCGAGCGAAGTTGGGCTTTATGCCAAGTGTCCCTAATTACGGACAAAGCGATGGGTACCACATGCATAACATAGTCGTGTCTCATGGAGTCCATTATGTTTATTTTGGAGTCGGTTATGTTTATGTTCGAGTTGTTTATCATTGAGTTCTTAATTGATGAATGATAATTGAATTGCGACGGTACATGGTGTTTTGTGTTGATGTGAAGATAATGATTATGTGACGAAGTTGATGTGTTGATTTATACACCAAATGCTAATTTAAAGTATGTAAGTTTAAATATATGTTGATATACTTTATTTAACTTATATCAATTATAATTCCAACTATCTACATATTCCATCATTGTTTCTAATTATATATTTTGGAATTATCTCACCCCTTTACTTGTTTCGCCGTTACCTATATATTGGTAACGTGCAGGTGATCCCCGTGGATGGGGAGGATAAGCTCGAGTCACTTTATTTTGTGTCGTTCCGTTCTGGTCGTAGTAACACTCAGGATTTGGGCGACGACATTGTTTTGATAGGATAGTTTGTAGATACTATCTTATTATGTGATAACAGTGTGTATTGATGACAACATGATGTTATGTATATTTTGTAAACATATCCGCTGTGCTGTGAATATTCATATGTTTATATGATGAATTATGTATGATTCGGTATATCCGATTTTTGATGTGCATTATAATGCTAATTGTTGGAAGTGCGAAGATGTGATGCCTCAATTTTATTAAATGGAATTTTGAAACTTTGATTTTATTATATAATTACGCGGGGTAGAATTGGGGTGTTACATCTACCGGATGCCATCTTAAGCCCATCTCCGTGCTCCCTGTAACTCTTCAGGAATATCTGTAGAGCCTAGCGTACGACTCATTCCTCAACATCAATCTCTCCGGATGGCATCTTAAGCCCATCTCCAACGACTCTCCTATTCAGTCAACAATCTTGAGTCTAGCGTACGACTCATTCCCCGGTGAAGTCTCCAGCTTCTCCAAATGGCATTTGTAAGCCCATTCCCGTACATCATCAATCAACGGCGAGTGCAAATTTTCAGGTGTACTCGAGTGTTCAATCATCTTCTACCTTCAGGTCACAAAAGGCAGGCGTGCCAATCTAGCCCTTCCAGTACAAGAAGATTGAATAGGGGCAGCTGTCATACCCCAAAATTTTCCCTCCTACTCTTCAAGACATTTCTCATATCCATGCTCAAAGAATCCCCAAGGGTTGACCATACAAACCCTCTACTAGACAATCAACCCAAACTAGGGTTTGGCAATTCTCAGATCAACATGGTTTTCCAACATCACCAGTGATCATCATGCCTCCTCATATGCCTCAAAGAATCTCCATGTCAAGTTTCAAGCCTTACAAGTCAAGTTTCCTCAGACAATTGCTCAGATGGTTGAAAATCAGTTGTAATGGACAAAAAGTCAACTGTGGTCAACATACAGTCAAACTTCATGATTTTTGGTCAACATCCATATTTTGAAGTGACATTCATCATTTGATCAAGGGTTGATCATGATTCATCAAGAAAACTCAAGATTTGATCAAAAGTCAAACTTTCCAGATTAGGGTTTTTTGAGGAAAAGTCAACTGAACTTTGACTGAGCATAACTTCTTCATAATTTATCAAATTTTTTTCCACCACCTCTCATTTTGAAGAGAATTCAATTCTCTACAACTTCATGTCTGACAAGCATGGTAAGAAAATGCTTCATTTTGAAGATATGGATCAAAACATTACAGGTCATTTTCAAAGTCAACAAAAAGTCAACTTTTTGTAATGAAGTGTTATTGAGCATGGAAACTCCAATTGAGATTAAACCAAAGAGGTTGTTTAGAGGACATCTAGATCTTTCAAAAAAGTCCAATAACACTAAAACATGTTAAAAATTGAGCAAGACACACCTTGCACAAGTTGGGCATTTTTGAAGAGGTGCACAAAGGGAAATACTTGTCAAAATCCAAAATTTTGCAAATGGGCCTAAGTTTTCTTGATTCAAACTTGTTCCTCAACTAATTTGGAACCTCCAAGCCCAAGGCCACGAATTTTATCTTTATTTTTCTATTTAATTTGGATTTTTAATCATTTAAAAGCCAATTAAATTAAAATAAAAGGTAGAAAATCAAAATTAAATGCAAATTGGATTTTTCTCTCATTCTTGAGGTCCAAGCAATCCATAAAAGCTGACAATTTCGAAATTGACTTTGATTTGGCAAGAAATTGATGAAAATTGGATCAAAAAGGAAAGATTTGGTTTCATACAAAATCAAATATTTTTACATTGATTGATTCTTTATTTCCTCTTGATTTCTGACCTAAATACATCTATTATATATACACAATGCCTACACATGAGAATAGGACAGAAAAATTGCCTCAAGAACCCTATTCCAAACTCAAAAAAACCGTGGGTTACAAGACATTTGCAGCCCTAGTTTTAGCTCGTTTCAATCAATTCTAAGCATCCCATTGCGTTCCTTGAGGTCTCCTGAATCGATCCAGACCCTTACAAATCACAAAACCATCAAGAATTGTGAAATCCCGATTTCGGTTTGTCCTTCTTTTTTCAAATTCGATTTTTATCATTCATGCATATTTAACGTGCTTTGATGCTTGTTTTGTGTTTAGCATGGAGTTTGGAAACTTTCAGCATAGTTTGATTGGAGTTTAGTGGCCTGAATCGAAATCCACCATGGCTAGAGTTCCCCTGTTCGAATTGGGATCTTTTGAAATACGTAAAATTGGACAAAACCAGTACCACCATCGTGTTTAGAATGTTGTTTGCAATCGATTCATGTATCCATAACTAACTTATATTGCCTGTATGAGATTTTAGAATTTTGCAGGGGCCTTAGTGTCGAGTAAGACCGACGTTAACTGTTTGAAATTTCAAACGAAGAAGATGAAGATCTTCGCGTGTGTTTTTGATTCCCAGGAAACGAATTCGTTTAACTTGTTTTTGTTTCATTATGCTAACACGTACACACTCCAGCTCAGTTGGTCAAGGCAGCGCGCGTGTGTACCCATGGTCTTGTGTTCGATCCCTGGCCATGACATATATTTTTATCACTTATCAAACTAAACCTTTTCTCTTATTTTCCTTTTTAAATATTTTCATGTTAATTTAATTTATCTTTAAATAATTTTTTTTCATGCATTTAAAAAACACCAAAAATATTTTCCTTTTACATTTTAGTCAGAAAAATACTTATTTAATTTTTAACATTAAAATTAATATTTTTGCATGCATATTCTACTTAATTGTTAATTAATCATTAACTTGACTTTTAATTGCTTTTAATCATCGAAATCGATCCAGAAAATTACCAAAAAATAATTTATTATCTAATTGTCATTACTAACATGAAACCTTTTTCCTCATTCAAAAATCTTATTTTTACTAACATTTTTCTCTTATGCAATTTTCTCGTATTTTCCGATTATGTATCATTCACGGGTTGTAGCGTTTGGACTATTTTCTCGTTTTCTTTTCAATATTATGTAGCGCCTATGAGATGTAATAGTTAATTAGGATTTTACTTTCCGTACTCCTATTATGTACCTACCCCAAAGCCATGTAATAGCGTAGGACTTTATCTTTTCCGCACTTTACTTTCCACAATTTATTTTCTGCACCCTATAAGCTGTTAGTAACTAGGCGTGTATGGCAAGATAAAATTGGACATAGATCACTCATAATTTCAAGATAAAATATCTGAATTTGGCACACTCTTTTCACACATGCACCCTTAGGGTAATTCTCTCGTTGCCTTACGATTACAAATGGTCAAGTCCTCGAGCGTAGAGGTATCCTAGCACCGTTGCCTTCAAAATATATCATCATAGTCCCTTCGATACAAAGATCATAGACCCATGATGTCGCCTACGAATACATGATCTCGTCCCTCGATTGTTGCCTACGAAAAGTGATGATCGTCCCTTGAATGTGCTAGGATACTCCTACAAGTTTCCTTCTATGACCATCCAATGTCCTTGAATGTCCTTTACATCCAGCGAATAGGGTTACCTACCAACCAATGATGCGAATAGCACTATTCGAAGGAAAGTAAAACAACACGAAAATGACCATTCGAGTAGGTAATAAGACTTTTAGTTGCTTGCTCTATCAAAATACTTTTTACACCACACTTTTGTCAAAGTTCAAACTCTTTTCAAAGCGAAACATTTACGAACACTTTGTATACATTCCTACATGAATCATTACAAAGTCAAAGCGAAATGCCTTTTAAAGTTTTTTTCAAACACACAGAAAGCAATTTTTAAAATGATCTAAGAGCAACTAAGAGCCCGTAGATAACTACGGATGGAAAGGGGTGTTAATACCTTCCCTTTTCATAACCTTCTCCCTTACTCAGAATCTACGAAGGTCTTTTCCTGTTCTTTTCACCTTCCCTTAATTGGATAAAAGAAAAGTCGGTGGCGACTCTTGCTATCCTCAACATTTGCGATACAAAAATCTCAAAGTCAGTTCACCGTATTACAGAACTGGCGACTCTGCCGGGGAGACACTCTAAAGAGAGAATGCCTTAGGGATTTTTAGATCATTTTTACCGCTTTCTGTTTGACTTGTATACTTTAATTTTAAGGGTTGCTTGGGTATTATACTTGTGGGAGATCCTACACCCGAATCCAGGTTTCCTTTAGGTAAGTAGCAATAGATCGTCGCGACCGTTAGGCGTATACCGAAACGGTCAACATGATGGCTACGTTAGTGTGACACTTTGGATGTCCTGATACTCTTCATTTCCAAGTTGAGGATAATATTTGGCTTCTGCGTGGTGTCATCAGCACTAACTAAACTTTTAGAACCCTAATTGACCCATCTTGGCCATTAGAAGGTAGTGAGATGGCCGGCTTTGGTGTAGACTGAGGTTGGTTGATACTCGATGCTACGCTCATGAAGATCAGGCTTTTGGGATATTTTCGGTCAACCACTTGGTAGTCGTATTGAAATAAACGCCTACGAGAAAGATCAATGATGTGAGATTCCTAGAACCCGGTTACTATTATAGGACAGGATGAACCAACTCAAACTTTGGTGGGGTAATCACCTATACTTCATGCAAGCCTTAAACCTAGGCTCTTTGTGTGATTTGTTTGTGTGTGCTAAACATGACATCATGACATCATCGCATTGCATATCATCTCTAACTATTTCAAGGACCTAGGGATTTATCTTTGCTCTGTTTTGTAGGGATCATGGCTTCTTGAAAGACTATCCGAATCAGCTTCTTGGGTGTACCTTCTCAACTCAAAGATTTGGTTTCAGAAATTCCCGGTCATGCTCAGTTCATTAAAAGACATGGTTATCTACTTGATTCGGTTATCTCTGGTTTTGAAGAAGATATGATGCATGTCTTATTCCAGTTCTTCGATTTTGACAGTTTGAAGTTGCCAAAATACGAGATGGTGCATGTATTCTTGCTGTCGCACCCCAAAATTTACCCTCCTAAGCTCAGGGTTTCAGCTTCCGGAAACGACTTTTGAGTTTGTGTTTATAAGGAGTGATCATGAGGCATCCTCCTTTGAAATTGCACAAGATCAAGACTTTATTCCCTTGTATTTCTCATAAGATCATTGCATCACTAACAGTTTCAGAACAGGATAGATCATGCGTATGCTCCTAAAGTCAAAGTTAGGATTTTATAAAAAATTTCATCTGTTCAAGATATGATCAATTAGGGTTTGACTCCACTCACCTCAATTGATCTATCTTAATCAATCATCAACATTTGATCTTCAAATTTCTAACTTTTTCTTATGATCTACCTTGAATCGACCAATTAGGGTTTTGATCGAAGATAGTGAATCATTGACTTTCTACTCAATGGATGACCTATTTGCTTAAAGATTGGTCTTAACATCTTCAATGCAACATCTTGACCTAATTTCTTGGTTCAAAACATTACAAAATCCATGTTTCTTCATCAGATAAATTCTGAATCATCTGATGAAATTCATCTGTTCAAAAAGTCAAACTTTGACTTTTGTTCAACCTTTTCAAATCCAAACTTTTTCAATCATAAAATCATTTCAAATAATCCATCATGATCATAAAAAATCAAGAAATATGAAAAGTCAAGATTTGAATTTTTTCTAACACTTAGAAAACATGGTTTTCCTCACTTTCATGGCCATTTTCACCTAGATCCATTTTGATTCAAGAAAAACTCAAAACATAAAAGTTGTAGGTCTTGTTACAAGCTTTCTAAAAAGTCCAAGAACTTGCAAAAACACTTTGTGTAGAAAGGGTTTTGATTTTGAAACATAAAGCTCCAAAACCATGGATTTCAAAAATCATGCATTAAAGTTACAAGTTATTTTGCAACTTTCTTCCTTCTAGAAGCCTTGTCACAACATGAGATAGGATTTAAGAGAAAAATCTGATGGAAATGGCTAGGAAATGATAAAAACACTTGAGTTTTTTAAAAACAATGATTACAAGATTCCATTTGCATTTAATGAAGGAATATTCCTTTCTTAAGCCTTAAGCTTCCAAGTTGTAAGCTCTAAGCTTATCTTACCTTGCCATTTCCGAATCCTTTGCCTATAAATAGAGGTTCTCACTTCATTCAAAACGAAACCTAAAAAAAAAAAAATCAAAACTTACTTTCTCACCCATTTCTTATTTTGCAAGTTTCTAACTTTCAAAGGGGTTAGAATTCCAAATTGCAAATACTGCAAGTTCTTGCCAAAGATGTTATTCAAACATGTTCTAAACATCATTTAGAAGTTGTTTGGAACTTCAAACCATCAGAAAACAAGCCAGAATCAGTTTTCTCCAGAAATCACTTCCAAAACTCATAAAATGCAAATTTGAGCCATAACTTCCAAACTCCAAATCCACTCATGCTTGTCTTGATTTCTCACTTCAGACACATTCTATACAACATATAGAAACTGTCCAAACACTTAAACAAGTTCTGGATCAGCTCTATCATCATCTTCTATTTTCAAATTAACAACCTGCAACTTGACTTGGTCAGAGAGTTCCAGTAACTTTCAGATTAATCTAAGAGTAAAAACATACTCAGTGAGGTTCAGGGAAGCTTAATCAATCATTACTTTGTACCTGGAAGCTGCCATACTCGATCTGGTATTTGATACTAAGAGGTGAGTTTTCAAAACTTTGATACCTCCATACATGCATCTTTAGCTTCAAATTTGAAAAGGAAAATGTAGATATCCTATCACTAAAGCTATCTGGATCCTTAATTTAAACTAAAATTAACTGAGTTCAAAGAATTAATCATTTTTTCTGTTAGGGTTTAAATTGGGATTATCAAAATTCACGTTCATCTTTGATTATTAATTTTAACAAGGTACATGGTAAGAATCGTGATGAAATTCGGACAAAATTGTATTTTGAACTTTCAAAATTGATGAAGAAACGAAGAAATTTGAAACTGAGCCATGGATGTTGCTCGCGCCTGTTTCCACGAAGAAGATGAAGTGGAAATTCAAATTTTAAAAGCTGGGTTTATAATATATATTTGTAGTTTAAGTAAAAACAATGGATGTATAGCCACCCCAGTGGTAAAGCCAGCACGCCTTAAAACTTTCCTTCGCCTCAGGTCGAGGTTGAATCCCACGGAACCTTTTTAATAAAAGGCAAAGCAAGCTTACGAGGCTTGCTTCTCGAGCTTATATGAGGTTAAACCCTCGAGTATACGAAGCTTCTACTCCTAGAAGCTTTCCATTTCAACACTCTTCAGAAGCATTTCTAATGCTTCTATCCCCAGAAGCATCAAGCTTCTACCCTTAGAAAATTTTAGTTTCTACACTCTTTAGAAGCACTTCTAGTGTTTCTACCTCCAGAAGCATCTAGCTTCTACCCCCCAGAAGCAACCAGCTTCTAACATCCAGAAGCAGCCAGCTTCTAACATCCAGAAGCAGCCACTTCTAAGCATCCAGAAGCAGCATGCTTCTACATGCCCCAGAAGCAGCATACCTCCAAAGCGCTCCAGAAGTAGCCAAGCTGCTAAGCCTTCTGCCTCCAGAAGCAAGCTAGCTTCTGATCTTTTCAGAAGTAGCCAACTTCTGAACCCTTCAGAAGCACAACTTCTGAACATTTTTCAAAACTTCATTTTTCAAAACTCCTTTTAAACAAGGTGATTAAATGACAAGTCAAGCACATGGCTCAGTGGGAAAACCCTTCACTTCTAAGCCAAAAGTCCAAGGTTCAAACCTCCTTAGGACCAAAAAACTCTTTTTTATCACTAATTTTCTCAAGTTTTTCAACAAACTTCAACATTTTCAAAAACTAATCAAAACTTCTCATTTTGAGATGATTTTTTGCACACTTGTCATTTAATATACCTATTTTATGATTATGTCAAAAATCCAAAAATATTTTCTTTTTTTGATTATATTTTTATTAAGTCAAAAAATGAAACATTTTAAGTATTTCTTAATACTTTTCAAAAAATGCTTTCTTTCCAATTTTCAAACTTAAATCTTTTTAAAAACTTCTTGTGAATATCCTTCACTTTTCAAAATCATTTTCAAAACCCCATCTAACACACTTTCACAATTAACTTACAAACCTCGATCCAACGTCGAGTGCATTTTCAAATTTCTTTTCATAATAAAAACCCAAGTATTTAAATCGTTGGTTGCTAGATCAATTGTTTAAACACTTGTAAAAAATGAACTTCGAATCTTTAAATCATTGGATGCTAGTCCAAATGTTTAAAGATTCTTAATAACGTGAACTTTGTTTCACTTCACTCTTTCATAAGAAAAACTTTTGGATGATAGACGACTCATTGAGCATTGAGCTCCTCTTGTTTCTAGTATTTGAATCGTAGGATGCTAGTTCTATTGTTCGGTACTTTTCACCCACTTAAAATCAATTCAACTCACTCAAATCCTTTTTTTATCGCTCATATGCGACCATCAAAACTCTTTTCTTACAAAGAGTGTGCAATAGCCATTTCAAACACGAACGAGGACTTAAGCTTTTCAAACAAACTAAACAAGTCCAAGTTTAAACATTTGAAATGTCTAATGCACGATTTTTCTTATAAAATCAACACAACCAACTTAAAACCTTTTTGAGAGGAACTACGGAGTTTTGACTTTCCCATTGCACAAGAGAATACATAGGCACACGGTTTCGAAACCGTGCCAAACTCAAAATAATAATAAACAAACCCTTTTTTTCTTTTGTATTCATAACTTAGCAATAAACACACAAACACTTAGAACTAAATGGGTCCCATCGAGTACGATGGATGTAAGGGGTGCTAATACCTTCCTCTTACATAATCGATTCTTGAATTCATTTCTTTTGGTCACGTAGACCGCCTTATCCGCATCTGTGGGGTTTTATCTATATTTTCCCGTTCTTTTTAGAAAAAATAAAATTAGGTGGCGATTTCACTATTTTTTGAAAATTAAATAATTTTTGAAAATCGAGTTGCTTCACTTGCCATGCATACGGAAGCATTTTATCAAACAGTTGTCGTGCACATGTTTGAGGCTGTTTTCTCGTCGATTCGATCGCCGCACGGAAAAATCTGAACATGAAAGATGGAGTTTTCCGTGTCCTCTACAAGTTCCGTTTAGAAATTATTTCGATTCGGACTTCAGAGCGAAAAATATGAAGTGTCGTAATTGATGGTTTGAAGTTGGAGAATTGTTGCAAGACATGCTTGGAATTTGCCCAGCCAAGCCAGGACTTTCATCGAACAGTCATGTGGCAAATTTCAAACACTTTTTTCTCCATGATTATGGCTCCCTTTAAGCGAGCGACAAACTGCAAAGTTGTTCTACCCCACGCGATATTTCCAACGACGTCGGCTTTGCATTATTCGGTCGAATATCCCGAATTCATTATTTTGGTCACGTAGACCGCCTTATCCGCATCTGTGGGGTTTTATCTATATTTTCCCGTTCTTTTTAGAACAAATAAAATTAGGTGGCGATTTCACTATTTTTCGAAAATTAAATTATTTTTGAAAATCGAGTTGCTTCAACTGGAAACTTCACTGGGGAAAGATCTTTAAAATTCTTTTTGACTAAGCGAGTCAACCCTAGTTTAGTTCTTCGCATGTGTGTGGTGTTCGTTTATGGATTTGATGTTTATTGCCTATTATTTCTTTATATTTTGTATACTATCCTGTTAATGTATATTACAATATTGGGAATTTGTTGGTTATGATTCATAGATAAACCCAATACCCAGGCTTCTAGGAAACATTAAACTTAGAGTGGTTGAGTAGCTTAGGTCCATTGGACATCCGTGTTCCTTGGATCGACGTGAAGACCACAACTTAGAGTTGGGCGTTTTAAGGGGATTGTTGCACCGTATGCTAGTGCGGGACAACAATTTTTGGACAAATGGCCTATAACTCTAAGTATTAGGATGTCCAAAACTGAGATCAATCGCTCAAAAGTTTTTTGAGTATTCCTTTAAGAGCCGTTTCTTGGAGTATACTTTTGAAAATACTATTGTCATGGCGATAATATTTTTAAAAGGGGATCTGAGACTCCAAGAAACATTTAGCAAAAAAAACATTAGCACCAACCTTGTTTGGGGAATTGTTGGGTAGGCGTCGAAACCATGTCTGACCATCCAATGACCTATCATGTGATCTACACTGTTATTGGATCCCAGCTTAACTCATTTGCATTGCATTTTTGCATTAATCATTCATGTTTCATCATATTTGTTGCCATTTAGAGGTATCTTTAAAAAAACTCGTTCTTGAAAGTAATCAGACCGTGTAATGGATTCCGGCAGAAAGAACAATCCTCATATCAATTTCAAAATTCCGAACATTCAAATACTGTTGAGGCTTAGGGGAAAGGTGAAGCATGCTCAATTGAAAAACTTTCATACCAGATATGGGTGGATTTTAGAGCTTTTGGATGTTGACATTGATCACAACGCTTTGAAAGCTCTGGTAAAGTTCTTTGATCCTTCTCTGAGGTGTTTTACGTTCCAATATTTCCAGATGGTCCCAACAATTGAAGAGTTTGAAAGATTGTTGAATTGGCCTTTAAAATATAGTTTTCCTTTTACCAAGTTGGGGGAGAGTGTAGACGCAAGTGATGTAGCAGCTGCTTTGAATCTTCCGATCCGAGAGATAGGGCCAATGTTAGTGGAAAGAGGAATTCCCAAGAGTTTCTTAGAGAAAAGAGCTGAAGAGTTGTCAGTGGGGGAAGAAAATTGGATATCATTCAGTGCTATTCTAGCCTTGATGATCTTCGGGGTGGTAATGTTTCCAAGCCATGACGATGAGTATGTGAGTCATCCTGCAATCAGCGTGTTTCTTTCAGAGAATCCTGTACCAGCTTTGCTAGCAGATATGCTCATCAATATTCATACTCGATACACCAAAAGGGAAGGATTAGTGATGTGTTGTTCCGCTTTGCTCTATTCATGGTTGAAGTCCCATATTCCTCAACGAGGACCTTGGGTTAAAATCTTGGAGAGTTTGATTTGGTCTCAGAAGTTGGCTTCTCTTACTGCTAGCGGTGTTTTTTGGTATTCTCCAAATTGGTATACATGGGAGGTCATCACTCACTGTGGGGCATTTCCTAACGTTCTGCTAATTGGATCCCAAGGATGCATCAATTATAATCCTAGGTTGGTTCTCAAGCAATTGGGATGTCCTATGGAAACTGCACCAAAGGAAGAATTTCTGAAAGAGTTTATCTTGCTAGACTTGGAGAGAGAGATCACAGTTTGTTGAGGCAAATCTGAGCTTGGACCCAAGTTCATAGGAAGGGCACAGATCTCTGAAAAAGAGGAAATGGTGATGGAGAACCTTACGAGTCCTGGATACTTAGAAGAGTAATGGAGGTAAAATTGCCATTCACTGTGGAAGTTCCATTTAATGTGCCAGAACCTGAACTCACTCACGTCCCTATTAAGGAGTTCAACAAACTTAAGCTCACCATTATAGAGATGAAAGCTGAAGAGGGTCGACAACAAGAAATCCTTACTCGTGTTGCTCGAGAAAGGGATGATTTGATGCAAAGCCTCAAGGAAAGAGATGATGAGATACTAAAGAGTCAAGAGCAGGTAGAAAGAGAAAGGAAAGCAAAGTTCTGTGTGAAAGATAATCTGGATGCTGCAAATTTTAAGTTAAGTGAAATCAACCGTAGGCTAGCCAAAGCTGAACGCGAAATAGGGCAAGCTTACACAGACGAAGAGCGGGCTATCAAGGCAAAGTCTGACCTAAAGACAACTCTCACCACTCAAATCCAGGGGTTAAAGGTTATGTTGAAAAATATTGAATCCAGCTTGGCGCGTGAAACTCACCTCAAGGAGGAAGCTCGTATGGCATGTAATGTAGACTCCGAAGAATTGGCTCAGAAAATTCAAGAGTTAGATACTGCAAGAAACCTCATAAGCCAATGGGAGGCAGCATATGGGGAATTGGAGGTCCAGGGTGAGGGATGGCAGGAGAAAGCCCAACGTTAGAATGAACTTTGGGTGAATAGGGGAGAAACCATTTTCAACCTAGAAGAGCAAAACAAGAGTTTGTATGACAATTACTCAGGCTTGGTGGAGTTCTACAGACAGTTGATGGTGGAGGTCCCATGGAGGCTTCAATCAGCTATCGAAGATCTAGAGGAAGACCGAGTGCCTCCGGCGGTGGAGTACTTCATTTATCTTTGTAAAGACATGGTAGAACGATTCAAAAAGGAGATAAGGGAGTTCAAGCCCCAAAGAGGACAACACTTCTGACCTTTTGTTACTCTTATGTAATTTTCAGCTTCATTGTATCTGTTAAAATAAGCAGGCCTGCGAGTCTTGCTCTTTACTTTCTCTACAAAAACTGATGTCTGTATTCAACTTTTATGGAAGCTGATTATCCATTTGTTGTGTTGATTGCTTACAAGTGAATGAGTTCGATAAAGATCCTTGGGAATGGGAACACAATCATAAGCGTTTTGCATTAATCATACATAATCATGCATTTTATTTTAAAAAAAGAACGCCAAGCTCATTACGTTTCCTCTCAGCCAAGATTCAAACTGACTACCCGATATCCGTACGGAACCAGGGCCAACTTGAAGAAAGCAATGGATCAGTATGAGACCAAACAGGCTGCCATGCAAGATAACATCGACACTTTGAAGTCCAAGATATACCAGTTGATGGAGATGATGACTGCTCAGCATATGAGAGAGGAGGAGCGAGCCGCTGCTGCTGCTACCGCCGCTGCCGCTGCTATTGCCGCTGTCGCTGCTATTGCCGGCTACAACAAACAATGCGACTATTATCATTCCTCCCGTTGTTACAGGAAATGGGAGAACCCATCGAGGTAGTGGCAATACCCCAGGAATGCAAGCACCTAATTCGTTACTCTATGGGATGCCTACTGACTTCTTTAATGGGGTTGACAACCAAGGTAATGCTGCTGTAGTGCATGTTGCTACCCAAAATATGGGAAATGATGAGCAAGAACCAGGGGAGGATGAGCAAGAAAATCTCTGGTCTATGGCTCCTCAAACTGAGGAGGACCAACAAGACGATTATATGAGACAGTTTTATCAGAATGTTGCACCTGTGGGCAATCTGACTCCTTTTCAAGATATGGCCGCCCAGAAGATGTGCAAAGAGCTAGCTGAGCAAGTGAAGGAACTGAGAGGGAAAAACGCTGTTGGCATGAGTGTTGTGGACATGTGTCTTGTCCCTGATGTTGTCATTCCACCAATGTTCAAAGTGCCTGACTTTGAAAAGTATAAGGGAGTGAGCTGTCCGGATACCCATTTGAGGATGTATTGTCGCAAGATGGTGGCACATGTTAAAAATAGCAAATTGATGGTTCATTATTTTCAAGATAGTCTCTCAGGGGCATCCCTTGACTGGTATATGCAGTTAGAGAAGTCGAATATCCGCTCTTGGGATGATTTATCTGCCGTTTTCTTTAAGTAGTACCACTTTAACACCACTATGGCTCCCAATCGTGTACAACTCTAGAATATGTCTCAGAAGGAAAGAGAATCTTTTAAAGAGTATGCTCAGAGGTGGAGGGAAGTTGCCTCGAGGGTTCAACCAACTTTAGTAGAAAGAGAATTAAATGATCTATTCATGGGAACATTGCCGGTGCAATATTACGAGAGACTGATTGGAAGTACTTTTTCTGATTTCTCCAATCTAGTGATGGTGGGCGAGAAGATTGAGGAAGGTTTGAAGACCGGTAAGATATCCGGAGGGATTGCGGGGACGTCTACAATAAAAAAACCGCTCAATGGCTTTAAGAGGAAAGAAGTTGAAGCCAATGCTGTGTATGAATCAAGGGGCAGAGGAAGAGGAAGACAACCAGCTAGACCTGCTCCTGTTCAGGTCCCATATATGTCGTATCCTTATGTTGCTTCTATGCAATTTCTCGGCATACCATATCAATAACCCATGCAAATACAGATGCCTTATTCAACTCAGGTTCCTCAGAATCAATCTTCCCAACAACAACAACAAGTTAAAGGTCCGAACAAGGATCTAAGTCAACAGAAGAGCCCACATTATCATAAGTACACCAAGGAAGAGATTCAGCCTATTCCAATGACTTACACTAGCCTTTTGCCGTATTTGATTCAAGATGGAAGAGTAGTGCCGAGGGAATTGAAGCCTGTTCCTGGGCCACCCAAACCATGGTTTAATGAGAATGCTAGATGCGCTTTTCACGCCAATTCTCCTGGGAATACTACAGAGGATTGTTTCACTTTTAAATGCAAGGTTCAGGAACTTATTAACCGAAAGCTGTTAACTTTCGCTGATGTCCCCAACATTGCTAATAATCCATTGCCAAGGCATGGGTCGTCGTCAGTAAATGCTTTGGTTGAAGAAGGAAGAAGTCTGGTTATGGATGTAGATCAATTGGAAATATCATTAAAGAGGGTATTTGAAGAGTTGAAGAGGGCTGATTTATTCGAAGGAGTTCATGATCATTGTTTGATTTGTCAAGTCAATCCAGAATACTGTGCAGAGTTCAAGAAGTATCTACAAGGATTAATGTGTCAGCATTGGATTCAGTTTAGCCGAGCTCCGGTTGAAGTTGAAGTAGATGTGGTGGTTCCGCTCATCAACAATAGGAGACTTCACATATCTCCAATGGTCCCTATCCAAGAAGAAGAACCTGTTACGGTGGTAGAACCAATGATGGTTTACCCGCCCATCCGTATTCCTTATGAAGATACTAAAGCTGTACCATGGAACTACGAGCTTGAAGTTGTTGTGGGTGGTAAACCTATGGTTTTGGGAGAATCTACTATTGAAAACATCACTGGTGTGAGTGGCATGACCCGTAGTGGTTGTATTTATCACCAGGATCCGACAAAGAGTAGAGCTGCAGAGAGGGCGCCAGATGTTCCTCCGAATAAGGATGGAATTGTTGATTTAAGTGCGGAAGAATTTAGGGATATTTTTAAACCAAGTGACGAGACTTTGAAAATCATCAAAAGGAGTGACTATAAAGTGGTTGATCAACTTAGTAAGACTCCTGCAAAGATTTCGATCTTGTCTTTGTTGAAAAGTCCTGAAGCCCACAAGATGGCCTTGTTGAAGTTCCTCGACAATGCATACGTAGCTGAAGATATTACAATTAATCAATTGGATGTTGCAATTTCAGGTTTAAATAATGGCAGTTGTTTATCGTTCACCGATGCGGATCTCCCTCCGAATGGAGGTAATCATAACATGGCTCTTCACATTTCTGTTACCTATGGTGAAACGACTCTTGCTAGAGTATTGGTTGATACAGGCTCAACTTTGAATGTGATCCCGAAGACAACATTGGCCCAATTACAGGTGGAAGGGGCAATTCTGAAACCTAGTTCTCTAATTGTAAAGGCTTTTGATGGATCCCGCAGGATGGCGGTGGGAGAGATTGACCTTCCGGTACTTATCGGACCTCAGCTATTCAACATCACTTTTCAAGTGATAGACATCTTTCCAGCTTATAGTTGCTTATTGGGAAGACCCTGGATACATGATGCTAAAGCTATCACTTCAACTCTCCATCAAAAATTGAAGTTCTTACTAAATAACCAGGTAGTGGAGGTTAGTGGTGAAGAAGACTACTTGGTTAGTCACTTGTTTGAGTTCAAGTATGTGGATGTTGGAGACGAGGTGCACGAGACTCTCTTTCAAGCTTTAGAAATTGTGGGTACTGTGCAAAAAGAGATCAAGTCTGCTAAGAAGCCTAAGGGTAACATGGCCTGTTGGCAGGATGTTAAGGCCCTTATCGACTCTGGAAATCCCGAAGGTTGGGGAACGGTGTTAGATGTGACGGAGAAGAAAGACAAGAGCGGACTCGACTACCAATCATCCTCCAAGATCAGTGAAGGTTCAGAGATAGGAAAGGGGAGAATCCCTTATCTTGAGGATACTTTTATTGCAAAAGGCTTCCGTTCCGAGAAGGTTATCAATGCTGTTGATGAAGATGAGCATGCAGCGGAGCTTTCTCAGATGGTGTTCCGTACTCCTCCCAGTGTTGTCACCAAGAATTGGATCGTCAAGGACATTACCCCTCTCATTTTATTGTCAAAGTAATTTCTTGTTTTAAAACAAAAATCCTGTGCTCTGCCCAAGGCACAAAGGATTGCTTTGTAGGGCTTATTCCGTTTAATGAATGAATTTTTATCTTCAATAAAAAGCACATTTTGTTATTTAGTTTAAAATCCTTTTTATATTGTTTTTACTTTTGCTTTCCAATGCATATTATAAAAACAACAACATTTTCACTGTTATTTTTGTTAAAATAAACATACATATCTAAAAAAAAAGAAAATCAATCATTTATGCAGATCACCTGAAATTGAGCTGATTGAACATAGCCATGCTATAATTCCTTTTGACTTCGATTTCCCGATCAACCAAGCTGAAGACGATGGTGAGGAAGACTATGAACTCCCTGAAGAGTTAACGCGTCTGGTTGAGCATGAAGAGAAGACGATCCAACCTCATCAAGAACCAGTGGATGTGATCAATCTGGGGACTGAAAAGGATCGTAAAGAAGTCAAAATTGGAACCACCTTGGGGCAAGAGATAAAAGATGAGTTGGTCCGTTTATTGAAAGAGTTTGTAGATGTGTTTGCATGGTCGTATCAGGATATGCCCGGACTTGACACAGGTATTGTTATGCACAAGTTGCCGCTAAAGCTCGAATGTTCGCCTGTGAAACAAAGACTGAGGAGAACACATCTAGAGATGGCTAAGAAGATTCGAGATGAGGTCAAGAAGCAGATCGAAGTCGGTTTTCTTGCTGTGTCGGTATATGCAGATTAGATTGCCAACAATGTGCCTGTCCCCAAGAAGGATGGAAAAGTTCGGATGTGTGTAGACTACTGAGATTTGAACAGAGCCAGCCCGAAGGATGATTTTCCTTTACCTCACATTAATGTCTTAGTTGATAGCACAACTCAGTCTTCAGTATTCTCTTTCATGGATGGTTTCTCAGGATATAATCAGATCAAGATGGACCCTGCAGATATGTTGAAGACGACGTTCACTACTCCTTGGGGCACCTTCTGTTACAAGGTCATGCCATTCAGATTGAAGAATGCAGGGCAACTTATCAGAGAGCCATGGTAGCCCTTTTCTATGACATGATGCATAAAGAGATAGAGATATACGTGGATGATATGATTGCCAGGTCTCAGACTGAAGAAGAGCATATTGTGCATCTCAGAAAGCTGTTTGAAAGATTGAGGAAGTACAAGCTTCGATTGAATCCCAACAAGTGCACTTTTGGGGTTCGATCCGGGAAATTACTTGGATTCATAGTAAGCCAACGAGGTATCAAAGTGGACCCTGACAAAGTAAAATCTATTCAAGATATGCCTGCACCAAGAACGGAGAAGGAAATTCGTGGTTTCTTGGGACGCTTGAACTATATTTCCCAGTTCATTTCACATTTAACAACTACTTGTGAACCTTTGTTCAAGTTGTTAAAAAAGGATCAGGCCATTATATGGAATGATGATTGTCAGCGAGCATTTGATAAGACTAAGGAGTATTTTCAAGAACCACCAATCTTGATACTGCCTGTGATCAGCAAGCCTCTCATAATGTACCTCACTGTACTTGAAGGATCTATGGGTTGTGTTCTGGGACAACATGACGAAACGGGAAGAAAAAAGCATGCAATCTATTACTTGAGTAAGAAATTCACAGAGTGTGAAAGTCGGTACTCTTTGTTAGAAAAAACTTGTTGTGCCTTGGCATGGGCTGCTCGCCGTTTGAGGCAGTACATGGTATGTCACACTACAATGCTGATATCTAAGATGGACCCTATCAAGTATATCTTCGAGAAACTAGCTTTGGTCGGAAGGATTGCATGTTGGCAGATGTTACTATCTGAATATGATATTCAATATGTAACCCAGAAAGCTATCAAGGGAAGTGTGTTATCCGAATATCTCGCTCACCAGCCCATGGAGGACTATCAACCAATGAGATTTGATTTCCCGGACGAAGATGTCATGTTTATTAGAGACTGTAACATTCCTGGATCAGAGGAATGACCCGAACCAGGATCCTGGTGGACGCTTGTGTTTGATGGTGCATCTAATGCAGTAGGTCACGAAATAGGGGCAATCGTTACTTCTCCAACAGGATTTCATATTCCCTTCACCGCCAAAATTTGTTTCGAGTGCACCAACAACATGGCAGAATATGAAGCTTGCATCTTTGGGATTGAGGCAACCATTGATTTAAGGATCAAAACCCTTGAAGTTTATGGAGATTTAGCACTCATTATTTTCCAGGTCAAAGGAGATTGAGAAACTCGTAATGAAAAGTTAATCCCGTATAGAGATCATGTCTTAAAGCTAATACCGTATTTTGATGAGATCACTTTCCATCATATTCCCAGAGAAGAAATTTAGTTAGCTGATGCTTTGGCCACGTTGTCTTCGATGTTCAAAGTCAAGTGGGCTAATAAAGTGCCTTCTATCACTATCGAACATCTAGACGAACTTGGTTTTTGTATGACGATTGATGGAGAAACTGATGATAAACCTTGGTTCTATGATATCAAGCAATACATAGAGAAATGCGAATACCCGGAAGGGGCATCTATCAATGATAAGAAGACTTTGAGGAAGTTGTCTGCTAACTTTTTCTTAAGTGGTGGTGTGTTGTACAAGCGGAATTATGATTTGGTCTTCTCAGATGTGTGGATAGACACGAAGCAGATCAACTCATCAAAGAAATTCATGAAGGTTCTTTTGGTGTTCACACAAATGGGCATGCAATAGCGAAAAAGATTCTTAGGGATGGTTATTACTGGATGACCATGGAAACAGATTGTGTTGTCTATGAAATGAGATGTCACAAGTGTCAGATTCATGTTGATAAAATGCATGTGCCGCCCTCACCTCTGAATATCTTGACCTCTCCATGGCCATTCTCTATGTGGGGAATAGATATGATTGGAATGATTGAGCCGAAAGCTTCTAATGGACATCGCTTTATACTGGTTGCCATAGATTATTTCACCAAGTGGGTTGAGGCTGCTTCATATGCGAATGTGACACGACAAGTAGTTACCCGGTTTATCAAGAATAATATAATTTGGCGCTATGGTACTCCTAGCAAGATTATCACTGACAATGGGACAAATCTGAACAATAAGATGATGAAGGAGTTGTGCGACACCTTCAAGATTAAGCATCATAACTCTTCGCCTTACCGACTGAAGATGAATGGCGCTATCGAAGCAGCTAACAAGAATATTAAGAAGATCCTTCAGAAGATGGTGAAGACGTATAAGGATTGGCACGAGATGTTGCCTTTCGCTTTGCACGGGTACAAAACATCTATTCGCACTTTGACAAGAGCGACACCTTACTCTATTGTCTACGGTATGGAGGCGGTACTTCCTATAGAAGTTGAGATTCGTTCCCTCAGAGTTCTGATGGAAACAGAGTTAGAAGAAGCAAAATGGGTTCAGAATAGGTATGACCAGCTCAATCTGATTGAAGAAAAGAGGTTGAAAGCAATGTGTCATGGCTAAATTTACCAAAAAAGAATCAAGAGGGCTTTTGACAAGAAGGTACGTCCCCGCGAGTTCAAAGTGGGCGAATTGGTGCTAAAGAGGATAATCTCTCCACACAGAGACCCTCGTGGGAAATGGGTGCCAAACTATGAAGGACCATACGTGGTAAAGAAGGTTTTCTCGGGAGGAGCTCTTATTCTCACTAACATGGACGGAGAAGATTTGGCACATGCTATCAACTCAGATGCGGTCAAGAAGTATTATGTCTAAAAAAAAAGAAAGAAAATAAATTTTAAGCCCGGTAGGCTGAAAACCCAAAAGGGTGGCTTAAGAAAAAAAGGGTACATGTCCCGGTGAACCCAAAATCTTATGAAGATGGTTCACGCAAAAGTTAGGGAATGTGTAAAGACATAATGCTACAGTGCGTGATTTCGTGTCACAACAGAAGCTTAGATGGAAAAGATCAGTTCAACCACCATCTTCAGAAGTGAAGTGATGAAGAATAGCAGTCAAGAGGGAGAATAGCATGTTTATGGTTCAATGAAGTTCAGTTTCAATTTCGTTGTTGTTTTAAAAAAAAAGTGTATAGACTTACTCTTCTTGTGTGTTCCTCCTAAAGGAATGTGCATCTTTATTTACAAACTCCTTACGTATCTCTCATACTTTAAATAAAAGAATTGTTCAGTTGAACTTCGTTTCTTTTCCTACTTTTTATCTTTTCTGCATGTTTAGCTTAATGGCGCGACTGTTTTAGATAAAAATCAAAATCATTAAAAATGGCGAAACAATAAAGCGTTCAAAACTTGAAATTGTTTTGATTTACGGAATATCGGGGAATGATTGACTTTCTAAGTATTATGCATGTCCCTCTAAATTGGAATTACCTCTATGGTGTTTACGAGGAATCAGACGTCAGACATTATCTTTCCTTTAAGAGACTTGTGTGGTAGCAATCATGGTTTGGTTATGGTCGTTGCCCTTCGTTCGATTTCCAGTGGTGTCGGGAATTTAGTTTGATAAACCAATACATCAACCAATATATTCACGCATCAATTCATTCATTCATTCATTCATTCATTCATGTCATATCACAGTATATTCATGCATAAACTTTCGCCAGAATCTAGGATCTGTTCAGAATGAAGTTGAGCGCAGGCACCGAAGACTATTTCTCAAATGACAATTTAGTTTTTCCTCCCCAGTGCAAGTTGAACGCTTGGGTGAAAGATAAGTTGGCAGTGATGTCAACTCTCAAGAAAAGTCTCTTCCCCGAAGAAGTGATTAATCATCCCTAGTGAACTCTTGTGTCAACAGGAACGTCCAATTGGATTCCCCCAGTGACGTTTCTTTTCTGAACAGTATCAGGAAATCACATACTCTTTGCATCAAACAAAAAAAATCATCATGCATATCATATCATGCATCTCATACTCATGCATTAGCTCCGGCTAATTCTTTTGCAGGTTTTTTCCAGCTAAAACTGCAAATATCCTCATGAGGATCAAATTGAAGGATTAGTTATTAGACAACATAATTATCCTCTTTTCTCCAGCACAAGTTATATGGATCTTAACAACTGATGGTTTCCCCAACAGAGATTTCTTCCCCAGCGAAACAATTGTCTTTCAATGGACTCTAAAGTCAGCAAAATTATCTATCGGGAATCCCCAATGAAGTTTTCCACACGGTTTTTTTTATGGAGTTTCCCCAGCAAAAGCTTAATTTACTCCCAAGCGAGTCTCCTTCAGAAAAGACTACTACAACACTGTTCTTGGTATTTTCAAGATTTCTTTCAGACAAGAATCTTCTCAGCAAATTCTAGTGGCAGTAATTTCTGCAATCTTTACTTCTCTGAGCTGTTCTCAGAAAACTACATCGAACTTCTGGTGTGTTTATTTCCCCAGTAAGTCATCAATTACTCAACAGATACATATCTACCCATCGCAGGTTCTGAATCTGATTCTTCTATCACCGGTAAAGCTATCTGCATACAAGTGAAGATCTTATAAACTCGGAAGTTGTTCAACATGTCTTTACATGTTCAGTGGGATTTCATCAGCAAAAACGTCGGAAACAAAGATTTACCGACTTCATAAACATTTATATCACACCAGTGTGCTGGATATTGATTTGTTTATCCCCAGAGAAGTGTATTACCGGGCGCGCTACTGAATTTGTTCTGCTGGTAACTCGGAAGTTACATGGTCAAGACATTCAGCATGCCATGGCTCCTTGCACCTTCGTGCACAACAATTCTGATATTGTTCTAGCCATATATCTTCGTTAAGGTCTGCGGGTATTCCTTAACTCTTCGGGATTTTCTGACAAATTCTCGATCATTATCTTCGTTAAAGTTTGCGGGTATTCTTTAACTCTTTGGAATCTTCAGACAGTTTCTCAATTTCATCTTCGTTAAAGTTTGCGGGTATTCTTTAACTCTTTGGGATCTTGAGACAGTTTCTCAATTTCATCTTCGTTAAGGTCTGCGGGTATTCCTTAACTGTTCGGAATTTTTCTAACAAATTCTCAATTTTATCTTCGTTAAGGTCTGCGGGTATTCCTTAACTCTCTGAAATTTTTTGACAAGTTCTCAATCATATCGAATCCTTAATTTATCTTATTTCTTTTCGCTTGAGAAGTTCGATTTTCTTCTCATAAGCATTTTCATTAAGACATCCTGTGATGGCTTAATGTATTATATTTCTTGTCGCTTAAGAAGTTCGGTTTTCTTCTCATAGCATATTCGTTAAGATATCCTGAGATGACTTAATCCATTGTTTTTCTTTTCGCTTGAGAAGTTCGGTTTTCTTCTCATAGAATTAAGACATCCTGTGATGGATTAATCTATCTTATTTCTTTTCGTTTGAGAAGTTCGGTTTTCTTCTCATAGCATTTTCGTTAAGACATCTTGAGATGGCTTAATCTATTATATATCTTTTCGCTTGAGAAGTTCGGTTTTCTTCTCATAGCATTTTTGTTAAGACATCTTAAGATGGCTTAATCTATTATATTTCTTTTCGCTTGAGAAGTTCGGTTTTCTTCTCATAGCATTTTTGTTAAGACATCTTGAGATGGCTTAACCTATTATATTTCTTTTCGCTTGAGAAGTTCGGTTTTCTTCTCATAGCATTTTTTGTTAAGACATCTTGAGATGGCTTAATCTATTATATTTCTTCCCATAGCATTTTCGTTAAAACTTTATGTTTATTACTCATTTATGTTACTCGAGTATCCCCAGTGTCGTTGATATCTCCTAATTCTTTCTCAATCGTTACTAATGTTGTTAATGCATTCTGAGGATGCATAACCAGTTTATTCTTCTCAAGCGTTTCTTCCTTGACTCTGTAGTTAGGGTATTTAAATCTAGTTTTGGTTTCCCGCGTAGGGCAAATTTTTGGGGTTCTCTAGTATTCAATCCTCTTCTACTTTGATCGTTCGAAAGCTGTCGCTTTTTCTCACTTATCAGGTTGAAGATGATTGAATAGGGGCAACTATCGCACCCCAAAATTTACCCTCCTAAGCTCAGGGTTTCAACTTCTGGAAACGACTTTTGAGTTTGTGTTTATGAGGAGTGATCATGAGGCATCCTCCTTTGAAAGTGCACAAGATCAAGACTTTATTCCCTTGTATTTCTCATAACATCATTGCATCACTAATACATCTTGAGATGGATTAATCTATCATATTTCTTGTCGCTTGAGAAGTTCGGTTTTCTTCTCTAGCATTTTATTATTTTCTCTTCGCTTGAGAAGTTCAGTTTTCTTCTCGTAGCATTTTCATTAAAACTTGTTGTTTATTTACTCGTTTTGATACTCGGTTATCCCCAGTGTTATGGAGACCTCCTAATTCTTTCTCGACTGCTACTAATGTTGCTAAGGCATTCTGACGATGCATAACCAGCTTTTTTATGTTCAAGCGTTTCTTCTTTGACTCTGTAGTCAAGGTATTTGATCTGGTTTTGGTATCCCGTGTCGGGTAAACTTTTAGTATTCAATCCTCTTCTACCTTGAACGTTCGAAAGCTGTCAATCTTTCTCACTTACCAGGTTTAAGATGATTGAATAGGGGCAACTGTCGCACCCCAAAATTTACCCTCCTTACCATAAATTTCTTGGAACATTCCTTCATGCTTTATTTCTTGTGTCAACCAAGATTAATTTGAATGTCGATTCAAGTGATTCAAGCGACTTAGAACGAATAATTTGTTTGGGAATTCAATGCCAAGATTCATGGTGTTGAGTTTCTTAGAATTCATGATTTATGGTTTCAATTACTCCATTTTTGGGATTCTTTCAAGTTCGTTTAAAGGCTTATGATCTATGCAAATATTTGAGTTTTAGGCCAATTTTGTACGTCTAAGTTCTATATTAATTGCAAGATACAAGGAATATAATTGGTACAAGTCCATCCAAACTTCAATCCATTTTCTCATTTACAAGGTTCAAAGGAAATGTGCGAATACAAAGATTGAATATGTTGTTGCAATGTGCTTAAACGTTACGTCAATTCCTACGAGTTATATGATTTGTGAAATTTGCAAGTATTGATTTAAGTTCCATTAAATTTCCAAACAATAATCCAAGTGGTTACAAGTAATGTTGGGATTTTACAAATTCAACATCCATTCAAGCAAAACGAGATTACAATTGTATTTACATACAAAGTTGATTTTTGTTACAAGATTCACAAATTTCTAAAGCAATTTCTACAAGGAAAGTCTTGATGTTTCTAAGTGTCTTGGCTTTTTTCGAGTTGCAAGCCTTTCAACTTCGCGGTTATCTTGAGTTACCTCTTCTTCCTCCATGCCATCCTCCACATCGTTACATGAAAACAAGAAAAGAAAGCATGATTAGTAGTTATAATTGAACATAAACATCAATCAAGAGAACATTTCTTTTTTCGAACTCATCATTAGAAGTTTCTGCCGGGAATCACGTTTTAAGAATGCTAATCTTCATAATCTTGTTCAAGATTAATCATCGGTTAATAAAAAAGCTTATTTGCAAATCACGAGCTAACTCGGTTCACAAACAAGCCTAACTGAGACCATTCATCACAGTTAATATAATCCAACAGTCCAATTAATCCCAACAAGTATAATCAAAGGCAATAGGTAGCAATGTAATCAAAGGCAACAGTCCAATTAATCCCAACAAGCATAATCAAGGCAACAGGCAGAATAATCCAAGGCAACAGGGTCAAGGTTAACATAGCAGCAGCAGCAAGAAAGACAAAATGTCTTGGTTATCAGCAAAGAAATAAGCCAGCAGTAGCAGAGATGAAAGAAGTAAAATAAACCATACAAGCAATGCACAACAACAGCAACATGGAAGAGGAAAGGATGATTTCAAAGTTATGTTTTCACCAAAGGTGAAAAGGGGTAAAAACCAGCAGTGATAATAACAACAGAGGAGAAAAGCTGAGGATTGCCCAAAAATAAGCATAGGATCTATTCTAGAGGGATACCAAGCAGAGGAAAAGATATACAAGTGCAACATCTATCTGTTTTCAAGGCAAAAAGGGACATCTGTTCCATCAGTAAAACAAGCAACACAGAAAAAGAGGGCAGCCACAAAAAGAAGAAGGGTAGTATCTGCTATATCAGTTTTTGAAGAAATAGAAAACAAGGGGGGCATTAGTTCAAGAAGCAAAAAAGAAAAATCTATCAGTTCTTAGAAGATCAGTTGTTAAAACACAGAAAAAAATCCATCGATTTCTTTTCAAACCAAAAAGCCAAAACCATGAAGCTCATCTGTTCTAAAACCAGCATCCATTGACATAAACCAAAAAGCCAAAACCAGTGTAGCATCGGTCCTAACCAGTTCCAAACCCAGAAAACCAGCAAGTATATCGATTCCAAATATTTAAACCAGACCAAAATCCAAAGCCAACAATTCGTAAACCAGAAATCATAAACACGAAACATAAAAGCTAGCATGTCATCATCACTTTCCTAAATACCAGAAAAAACCTTAAGAGTTCGTTTTTCAGAAAATCGTGTTCTGAGTATACAGAGAAAGAAGAAGAGAAGTTGGAAAGGTCTCACTCGATACCATCACGAGGGGTAAGTCCACGGTTGCTATTGGGGATTCTAGGGTTCCACAAGTTGAGCCATCTGTAAAAACATATCAAGCATGCATCAGTGAGTAAAAAAATGATAACGAATCGAAGCCTTAAGGCCTCGCTGCCGCCGTCACCGCCGTAGGGCGATTTCTGGCGCGGCTGCCTTATGCTCCATGTGGGTGTCACTATGAGAACAAGAGAGAAGGAGAATGATTGAGAGAGAGAGGCGAGTCGATGTGGGATGGGATTTCTAGGTCAGGGTTTCCATTTGGGATGAGGAAGAGAGGACGATGAGAACGAGAGAGAACCCAGAAACGCAGAAACGCGAACGAGAGAGAGACAGAGTTCTTTTTGTTCTTTGCCCATTTGGGTATTTTTTTTTTTATATTTTGTTTTAATTTCTTTTTTCTTAAAATAAAAACAGTTTAATTTGTTTGTTTTCTTTTTTTAATATGTTGGGTCTGGTGGTGGCAAGTGTCACCACCTTGTTTTTAATAAAAAAAATTTCTTTTCTTTCTTTTATTTATTTTTCATTCTTTGTTTAATTTATAAAAAAATGTTAAATAAAAGAAATTGTAATTGGTACAATAATATCACCATCTTGAACCGTCGAAGTATTTTGGAATGGGATCTGTCGCATTCAGTTCACCAGCGCGCGTTGAAGTCTTACGGACCAGTTAAAGATCAGATGGATTTCTTTTTCGTACTTCGCGGAATCACTGCAATACAGGCTATTTCTAAACTGTTACCTATTTAAATTAATTTATTATGAATAATATTTTTGTTGCGATGTACTAAATGATTACTGGTTCTGATAGTTTTTATTTGATGATTTATCGATTAAACTATTAGTCGATTTTTCATCAAACAGAAAAAAATCATTTCTAATAATTATTTAAATTTCCGATTGTATTGTATGATATTTGTCTGTTTATTTACTCATTCCACATTTATTCACCATTGTACACTCTGCACACAATTTTAAAATTAAAATCAATCCGATTCCGCGTTGATGACTCATATGTCAATTTCTTAAAGGGTCTCATAGTTGGGGATGGGCATGTGCATCCTCACGAGGTTGATTAAAGCCCTTGTTGCTTTGATCAATCATAACCCGAAAATAACATTGGTCTATATACCAATTCTCCATGCACCAGGGTCTCATGGTTAGGGATAGGAGCACCTATCCTCACGAGGTTAATTGAGTCCATATACTTGATTAACCATAACCCGCTTCCATTTCATCTCAGCACGCGTATCAAAATGCTTTTATAATTTAAAGTTCTAGACCTCGATCCAACGTCGAGTTTCTTTTCAAAAATACTTTCATAAATAAATATTCTATTTCTCCCACCTCCCAAGCATATGGTAGTCAGTCCAGTATCGACCCTCGACCGTATGTTTGGTGTCTTAATTGAATTTAATTAACGTGAACCTTGTTTCACGTCACCTTTTCTTAAACAAACTTTTGGGTAGAAAAAGATGATTCAGATGTTTCTGTCCACTCATCCGAGTAATTGGGGCGTTAGCCGTTGAACTCTTATGGTCCAATACTCGTTTCCTGCATAAAAATAAAATAACTCATTCAAACTCTTTTATCTCTCATATGCGATCATTAAACTCTTTTCCGACAAAGAGTGTGTAATAGTCGTTTCAAATACGAACGAGGACTTAAGCTTTTCAAATAAACAAAACAAGTTCTAGTTCAAAGTATTTGAAATATCTAAATGCACGATTTTTCCTATAAAATCAATACAACCAATTAAAACCTTTTTGAGAGGAACTACGGAGTTTTGATTTTCCCATTGCACAAGGGAATACGTAGGCACACGGTTCTGAAACCGTGCCAAAATCAAAATAATAATAAACAAATTCCGTTTCTTTTATAACTTAGAAATTAGCGAATATACACACACACACACTTAGAATTAAATGGGTCCCATCGAGTACGATGGATGTAAGAGGTGCTAATACCTTCCTCTTACATAAACGACTCCCGATTCCAAATTTTTGGTCGTAGACCGTCTTATCCCCATGTATGGGGGTTTTATCTATATTTTCCCGTTCTTTTTAGAACAAATAAAATTAGGTGGTGATTTCACTGTTTTTTTGAAAATTTAAATGATTTTTGAAAATCGAGTTGCTTCAGTTGGCGATTTCACTGGGGAAAATTGATTAAGCGTGTCAACCCTAGTTTAGTTCTTCGTATGTGTGTTTATTTTTCGCTTTCTTCTTATCGCTCTATTTTGTGTTTATAATTTATTCAGTTATTTCCTGTTGCTTTAATTATTACCTTGTTAATATATTATCTTGTATGGTAATGATGGATGGGATTATAGGAAAAGCCCACTACCAAGGCTATAGAACACATAAATTAGAGTGATTGCGTAGTATTGATTTGCCAGACGGAAATGTCTTGTAAGTTGGTGCGAAGATCACACCTAGGGGAGGTTCTTTCGAAGACATTTTTGCCGATTGCAAGTTATTTTTTGCGTTGGTAATAATGTTGTTAGAAGGGATTATTTCCCTAGTTTGACCTTTAAGGAAACCTAACCTTTGGGCCTTAGAATACTCAGATGAGACGTTCTTGGATATATAATCTAATCACCAATTTATTTGTGGTGAAAATGATATACCCAAGTTGGGATCAATGATTTTGAGTACCCTGTTCAGATCCTGGTATCGAGGGTTACGTTTGTTAGATCGTTAGACCTGCTTTGTCTATTTGGATAATACGTAACTCTCCCTCAAACCAAATTCTCCTGAAAAAATATTGCAGCATTGCAAGTATCATTTGCGATGCATTTCAATATTAGAATTTGTGTTTGTTGTATCAAAAATCCTAAGAGCCATCCTGTGGGGAATTGTTGGGTAGACGTCGAAACCATGTCCGACCGTCCTTTTTTAAAACCCCTGTCTGTTTAACTTTACATGTGATTTTGCGCACAACATCAATATGTATCACATCACATTTCATTCTTACATGCATTACCATCATGTTGCATTCTTACATGCATTACCATCATGTTGCATTCTTACATGCATTACCATTAAATTACGTTTGTATTTCTTTCATGCATTATCATGCATTTTATCTTCGTTAGAGAAACTCATCTCATCTCTTTTGTCCAGAAAGATCAAGCTGATTACTCGACACTCGTTCAGAACTTGAAGGATGTCTCAGAAGGCTATAGAAGAGCTTCAACGTGGTCAGGAACTACTGAAGACAGAAGTTAATCATTTGAAAAGTTAGATGGACCTGGTCATGGATCTCTTGCAAGTTGTGCTGAAAAGGGAATGCAACACCACACCAATTTCCGCAAACTTGGTTACCGCTCTATCATCTGGTGTGCTTATGAGTCAAGGACATCCGCACGTAGCGAACTCTCCAGGTCAAAATCATCCTACTGAGCATCATCCTCGGCCTTCACATTCAAAGATTCCTCGACAACAACAATTGCTTACTCCCCGATCGAAGAAGAAGGAGCCAAATCAGCATATTAACCCACATTACCGCCGATATGCCCAACAGGATATTCAGCCAATCCCGATATCATATTCTCGACTATTGCCTTGCTTGATTCAGAGTGGTGTTGTGATACCAAGGGAGTTGAAGCCAGTACCAGGGGTTGCTAAAGCTTGGTTTGATGAGAGAGCTAAATGTGCTTTTTATGCTGACTCTGCAGGACATGAAACTGAGTTTTGTTTCGCTTTCAAATGCAAGGTTCAGGAGCTAATTGATGACAAGATTTTGTCTTTCAAACAAAACGGCTCGAGTTTAGACATTTTGGTTTCAAATTCTGATGATAGCCGTCTCGAAGGACTTCCTAAACTCGTTGGGACAATTGTTTGCCAAAATGGAACCGAGACTCTGCAGAATAGTGTCAGCAATGAAGTAGACCAAATGATCACTTCAGAAAAGGTGGTATCCTTCAGCAGAGATATCTCAATTTCTAGCAAGGGGATGTCAGTTGCAACACCGACTCATTATCCTCCATTACCATCTTTCAAGTCTTTGCATCAACAACTTTTGTATGATCTTCCTCAACTTCAGAATCGGAACTCTCAAAATTAAGCTGTACCTCGGAATAATCTGGAAAGAAGGGAGGCTCCTCTTGATTCGATTCCAGTGACCTACAGTCAACTTCTGCCGTATCTGGTTCAAAGTTCATTGGTGGTTCCTAAATTTCTTAACCCATCAAGGTTATTCCCACTTGGTTATGATTATAACGCGTGATGTGGATACCATGATGGAACATTAGGCCACTCAACAGAGGACTGCAATGCCTACAAAGCCAAAGTTCAACAGTTGATTGACCAGAAGTACTTGACTCTTCAAGGAGGAAATCTGTTTGTGAATGGAAACCCCGTACTCAAGTGAACGCCAAGCCTACTGAATTCATCTGAATCAACAAGTCAAGACAGAGCTCAAGTCCCCTCAACAACGACAATCTTTTATTTCTTTCTTGTTTAATTTTTAAACTTTATTTGCATGTAGAAACTTGTTTGTTTTTATCTTAATGCAATGGTTATGTTTGTCTTGAAGTAATCCATTCGTTGTCACTCAATCCATTCTTTATCACTCTTTAAATGATTTGCGAGCATTTTGATACCAACGTTACCGAATCTTTCGCCTAGGAAAAGATCGGAGGGAGGATGACGATAATTGAAAAAATGTCAGGTCTCTAGTCGTGTGCTTTTGAGTAGAACCCTGCTAACGATGTACAGGCTTTGTTTCAAATCCCCAAACACCGGAGTTATAAGGGAGATAGACCCTCGTTAACCCCTTTGAGCCTTGAAGTAGGAGTTTCTTTTCTTTTAGGAAAAAACCTTCATTTTTAACCTGTGGGCGGGTAGTGTTCAGTTAATTTGATCGAGCGTTCATAACTCATCAAGAGTGTGCATTTAAGGATACAACAATGGTTATCCTTGAGAAAGTTGAGGAAGGTCAGAACCACAATAGTCGGCTTTCATCTAAACAACAGTGTGCATCATAAGAGCATGATACCACATGGGTATCTCTCGCACATCAGAAAGGTCAACAGATGACGACACCATAACAATTATCCCTCATCTACCTAAGGACTCAGACAGTCACCATCACTTCCAACAAATCAAAGACAGTGTATAGATCCACGACTTGTTAAAAAAAATGAATAGAAAAAAGACAAAAAGCCCGCTAAGACGAAACTTAGTAATAAGTTTCTTAGGTAAAAGTCAGGCAAGATTTTGAGAAAGCAAAAAAATCCCAAAATGCATTTTCAAAGAAAAATTCTCAACAAAGAACAAGTTGTGTGGTTAGACACCAAAGACAAAATGTGACTGATTGTCGTGTCCAAGAAACCTCGTATTGGTTCCTCAACCATCATAACTCCTTTTGAGAGATGAGTGCTCGTATCAGGATAGTTGAACTTAGGACTGAAGAACATCATGGAGAATGGGCGGACACCAAATATTTTGAGCCTAAAAATCTTTTTCCAAAAAAAGAAAAACCGTGAACTAGACCACGTTACAACCCTCAAAAGTCCTAATTGAAGCATGGGTTAATTCAAAATCATACAACGAAGAGATCGCGTTTACCTGACTCCTACAGTGTGTGCTAAGTATCTGTGTTGGTATCATATGATCGTCTTATCTTTCAAAAAGATTTTGAGTGTTGCACTCTAAAAATGTTTCACTCACAAAAGTCATAATGTTTTTCATACAAAACTTCAAGGCGCATAAATGTTGCATTATAATTGTCATAATAAACATTCTTCTACATGTAAAACAATTATTTGGCATTAAATAAGTTCTCATAATGAACATCAGTGAAGAGTTTAACTTTGTCCAAAGCAGAGAAACTTGATTATTTTGTTGAGTTAGCAGTTATTTGTACCAAGGGGCGGGACAGTTAAGGGCTCCGTTTAGCATATCAGGTTGTCCTCTCAAGATTCTGTTAACTTGGGGGCAATCAAATCGAAATTCAGCTTCTCGAATTTCTACCAATTTGGGGGCAGGTCCTTAAAGAGCAATCAGCGGATGATTTGGTCCTTCTCAAAGAGCGGTTAGCCTGGGATAACCGTCGTTCCATGATTCAGTCAACTTGAAGCAATTACTTTGAGACGTCGAAGCCGTCCAAAAAACTCTCATTCCATCAAGTTAGTTGCTCATATGGTGTCTGACTGAAGCATTTACTTTGAGACATAGAAGTCTCTCCAAAGCTCATCCTGGGGCAGGTCTTCCCTACGTTTGCATAGCCAATTATTCAGATGCAGTCAATCTGAGGAAACAACTTGAGACATAGAAGTCTCTCCAAGATTCATTCTAAAGAAAGCTTGCTGAAAAGATTCATTTGACCTGAAGCAACTACTTCGAGACGTTGGAATTTCTCCAATGTTCATGCAGGGGCATGTCGTCCATTTATGCAACGTCCGCTACTCTGAGATTCCGTAAATCTAAGGAGGTTATTTTGAGATGTAGAAATACCTCCAAAGCTCCTATCAAAGCATGATATTCCCATATCAGAATATCCAGTTCCTTTGAAATACTAACGATCAATAGAGTATTGCTTTAAAATACGGGATACCGGTGCACTCCTTTTCAGAGAAGTTTCTTCTTGAAGGTCTAAGAGACCGGGGCATGTTGAGATTCGGAAGTCGATGAATCTCTTAAAGTGAAAAATCTAATGCATCTGCAGTCTCACGCATGGGGCACGCCTCTAATCATCATTCTCTGATCAATTCAGAAGTTTGCTATGCTTCTTTCTACAAGAATCAACATTGCAACTCTTCCAGCGGCAATTCGACATATGGAGCTTGGTCAATCATCTTGTGGTTCCATTTTCTTCTATCCTCCGAACAAGCGATGTCAAGGATTCAGTTTGATAGCCAATGCATTAACCAGTATATTCATGCATTCATTCATTCATGCATTCATATCATACACTACATAACACCTTCATGCACAAACCCCAGACAAGACTCGGGAAATTCCAGGAATGGCTAGAGAATCTTATCAACAGAATCAAACTTCGAGGATTATTTTTCGAATGACAGATTTAGTTCTTTCGGTCACAAGTTTGAAGGCTCAACCATAATTGGTCTACATCGATGATGATTCTCAAATCGAGTCTCTTCCAAAGTGGGTGATCTTCCCCCAAGAGAACTCTTGTATCAAACATAATTTCTTACTCGGGTTTTTCCCCAATGATTTTCCTTTATAGAGTTCCTTTTAAAAGTACCCCATTACAAGGAGAAGACTTTTCTCAAAAGACAACTTAGTTCTTCTCACCAGTGCAAGTTGAACGCTTGGTTGAAAGATAAGTTGGAAGTGATGTCGACTCTCAAGTTAAGTCTTTTCCCCAGAGAAGTGATTAATCATCCCCAGCGGACTCTTGGGTCAACAGGATCATCCAATTGGATTCCCCCAGTGACGTCTTCCTTTTCTGAATAGTATCAGGAAATCACAATACTCTTTGCATTAAACATAAAAAATCATCATGCATATCATATCAAACTCATGCATTAGCTCCGACTAATTCTTTTGCAGGGTTTTTTTCAGCTGAAACTGTAAATATCCTCGTGAGGATCAAAATTGAAGGATTAGTTCTCAGACGACATAATTATCCTCTTTTCTCCAGCACAAGTGGTACACTTGTATGGATTTTAAAAACTGATGGTTCCTCCAATCGAGTTTTCTTCCCCAGCAAAGCAGTTGTCTTTCAATGGACTCTAATGTCGGCAAAATTATCAACCGGGAATCCCCAATGAATTTTCCACACGGTTTTCCCATGGAGTTTCCCCAGTGAAGCTTAATTTACTCGCAAGCGAGTCTCCTTCAGAAAGGATTACTACAACATCATTCTTGGTATTTTCAAAGATTTTTGTCAGACAAGAATCTTCTCAGCAAGTCCTATTTGCAGTGGCTTCTGCAATTTACTCCTCTGAGCTGTTCTCAAAAGATTACATCAAACTTCTGGTGTGTTTACTTCCCCAGTAAGTTTTCAAATACTCAACAAATAAATATCCACCCGGCAGGATGTTTATTCAATCGCAGGATATTTCTCCAACTCAGAAGTTGATCCACATATCCACTTGCTACAACGCATTGTCTATACAATGCCAGCAATTTGAAGCTCATTACCCTAGAAGTTTTTCAGTCGCAGGTGATGAATCTAATTCTTCTATCACCGGTAAAGCTATCTGCATACAAGTTGAAGATCTTGTCAACTCGGAAGTTGTTCAACATGTCTGTACATGTTGAGTAAGATCTCTCATCAGCAAAATTTTCGGAAACAAGATTTACCGACTTCATAAACATCTATATCACACCCGTGTGTTGGATATTGTTTTGTTTATCCCCAGAGAATTGTATTCTCGAGTGCGCTACTGAATTTGTTCTGCTGGTAACTCGGAAGTTACACAGTCAAAGACATTCAGCATGCCATGGCTCCTCGCACCTTCGTGCACCAACAATTCTGATATTGTTCTAGCCATATATCTTCGTTAAGGTATGCGTGTATTCCTTAACTCTTCGGGATTTTCTGACAAAATTCTCGATTATATCTTCGTTAAAGTTTGTGGGTATTCTTTAACTCTTTGGGATCTTCAGATAGTTTCTCAACTTCATCTTCGTTAAGGTCTGCAGGTATTCCTTAATTCTCTGGAACTCTTTGATAAGTTCTCAATCACATCGAATTCTTAATCTTTATTTCTTGTCGCTTGAGAAGTTCGGTTTTGTTCTCATAGCATTTTCGTTAAGACATCTTGTGATGGCTTAATCTTTATTTCTTGTCGCTTGAGAAGTTCGGTTTTCTTCTCATTGCATTTTCGTTAAGACATCTTGTGATGGCTTAATCTATTATATTTCTTGTTGCTTGAGGAGTTCGGTTTTCTTCTCATAGCATTGAATTATTTTCTTTTCGCTTGAGGAGTTCGGTTTTCTTCTCAAAAGCATTTTCTAGTTTTTCTTTTCGCTTGAGGAGTTCGGTTTTCTTCTCATAGCATTTTATTATGTTCTCTTCGCTTGAGAAGTTCGGTTTTCTTCTCATAGCATTTTTGTTAATACATCTTGAGATGGATTAATCTATCATATTTCTTGTCGCTTGAGAAGTTCGGTTTTCTTCTCATAGCATTTTATTATTTTCTCTTCGCTTGAGAAGTTCAGTTTTCTTCTCGTAGCATTTTCATTAAAACTTGTTGTTTATTTACTCGTTTTGATACTCGGTTATCCCCAGTGTTATGGAGACCTCCTAATTCTTTCTCAAATGCTACTAATGTTGCTAAGGCATTCTGACGATGCATAACCAGCTTTTTTCTGTTCAAGCGTTTCTTCTTTGACTCTGTAGTCAAGGTATTTGATCTGGTTTTGGTATCCCGTGTCGGGTAAACTTTTGGGGTTCTCTTAGTATTCAATCCTCTTCTACCTTGAACGTTCGAAAGCTGTCAATCTTTCTCACTTACCAGGTTTAAGATGATTGAATAGGGGCAACTATCGCACCCCAAAATTTACCCTCCTTACCATAAATTTCTTGGAACATTCCTTCATGCTTTATTTCTTGTGTCAACCAAGATTAATTTGAATGTCGATTCAAGTGATTCAAGCGACTTAGAACGAATAATTTGTTTGGGAATTCAATGCCAAGATTCATGGTGTTGAGTTTCTTAGAATTCATGATTTATGGTTTCAATTACTCCATTTTTGGGATTCTTTCAAGTTCGTTTAAAGGCTTATGATCTATGCAAATATTTGAGTTTTAGGCCAATTTTGTACGTCTAAGTTCTATATTAATTGAAAGATACAAGGAATATAATTGGTACAATTCCATCCAAACTTCAAGACATTTTCTCATTTACAAGGTTCAAAGGAAATGTGTGAATACAAAGATTGAATATGTTGTTGCAATGTGCTTAAACGTTACGTCAATTCCTACGAGTTATATGATTTGTGAAATTTGCAAGTATTGATTTAAGTTCCATTAAATTTCCAAACAATAATCCAAGTGGTTACAAGTAATGTTGGGATTTTACAAATTCAACATCCATTCAAGCAAAACGAGATTACAATTGTATTTACATACAAAGTTGATTTTTGTTACAAGATTCACAAATTTCTAAAGCAATTTCTACAAGAAAAGTCTTGATGTTTCTAAGTGTCTTGGCTTTTTTCGAGTTGCAAGCCTTTCAACTTCGCGGTCATCTTGAGTTACCTCTTATTCCTCCATGCCATCCTCCACATCGTTACATGAAAACAAGAAAAGAAAGCATGATTAGTAGTTATAATTGAACATAAACATAAATCAAGAGAACATTTCTTTTTTCGAACTCATCATTAGAAGTTTCTGCCGGGAATCAGGTTTTAAGAATGCTAATCCTCATAATCTTGTTCAAGATTAATCATCGGTTAATAAAAAAGCTTATTTGCAAATCGCGAGCTAACTCGGTTCACAAACAAGCCTAACTGAGACCATTCATCACAGTTAATATAATCCAACAGTCCAACTAATCCCAACAAGTATAATCAAAGGCAATAGGCAGCAATGTAATCAAAGGCAATAGTCCAATTAATCCCAATAAGCATAATCAAGGCAACAGGCAGAATAATCCAAGGCAACAGGGTCAAGGTTAACATAGCAGCAGCAGCAAGAAAGACAAAATGTCTTAGTTATCAGCAAAGAAATAAGCCAGCAGTAGCAGAGATGAAAGAAGTAAAATAAACCATACAAGCAATGCACAACAGCAGCAACATGGAAGAGGAAAGGATGATTTCAAATTTATGTTTTCACCAAAGGTGAAAGGGGTAAAAACCAGCAGTGATAATAAAAACAGAGGAGAAAAGCTGAGGACTGCCCAAAAATAAGCATAGGATCTGTTCTAGAGGGATACCAAGCAGAGGAAAAGATATACAAGTGTAGAATCTATCTGTTTTCAAGTCAAAAAGGGACATCTGTTCCATCAGTAAAACAAGCAACACAGAAAAAGAGGGCAGCCACAAAAAGAAGAAGGGTAGTATCTGCTATATCAGTTTTTGAAGAAATAGAAAACAAGGGGGGCATCAGTTCAAGAAGCAAAAAAGAAAAATCTATTAGTTCTTAGAAGATCAGTTGTTAAAACACAGAAAAAAATCCATCGATTTCTTTTCAAACCAAAAAGCCAAAACCATGAAGCTCATCTGTTCTAAAACCAGCATCCATTGACACAAACCAAAAAGCCAAAACCAGTGTAGCATCGGTCCTAACCAGTTCCAAACCCAGAAAACCAGCAAGTATATCGATTCCAAATATTTAAACCATACCAAAATCCAAAGCCAACAATTCGTAAACCAAAAATCATAAACACGAAACATAAAAGCTAGCATGTCATCATCACTTTCCTCAATACCAGAAAAAACCTTCAGAGTTCGTTTTTCAGAAAATCGTGTTTAAGTATACAGAGAAAGAAGAAGAGAAGTTGGAAAGGTCTCACCCGATACCATCACGAGGGGTAAGTCCACGGATGCTATTAGGGATTCTAGGGTTCCACAAGTTGAGCCATATGTAAAAACATATCAAGCATGCATCAGTGAGTAAAAAAGTGATAACGAATCGAAGCCTTAAGGCCTCGCTGCCGCCGTCACCGCCGTAGGGCGATTTCTGGCGCAGCTGCCTTATGCTCCATGTGGGTGTCACTTTGAGAACGAGAGAGAAGGAGAATGATTGAGAGAGAGAGAAGCAAGTCGATGTGGGATGGGATTTCTAGGTCAGGGTTTCCATTTGGGATGAGGAAGAGAGGACGATGAGAACGAGAGAGAACCCAGAAACGCGAACGAGAGAGAGACAGAGTTCTTTTTGTTCTTTGCCCATTTGGGTAAAAAAAAATTATATTTTGTTTTAATTTCTTTTTTCTTAAAATAAAACCAGTTTAATTTGTTTGTTTTCTTTTTTTAATATGTTGGGTCTGGTGGTGACAACTGTCACCACCTTGTTTTTAATAAAAAAAAAAATCTTTTCTTTCTTTTATTTATTTTTCATTCTTTGTTTAATTTATAAAAAAATGTTAAATAAAAGAAATTGTAATTGGTAAAATAATATCACCATCTTGGACTGTCGGAGTATTTTGGAATGGGATCCGTCGCATTCAGTTCACCAGCGCGCGTTGAAGTTTACGAACTAGTTAAAGATCAGATGGATTTCTTTTTCGTACTTCGCGGAATCACTGCAATACAGGCTATTTCTAAACTTTTACCTATTTCAATTAATTTATTATGAATAATATTTTTGTTGCGATGTACTAAATGATTATTGGTTCTAATAGTTTTTATTTGATGATTTATCGATTAAACTATTAGTCGATTTTTCATCAAACAGAAAAAATCATTTCTAATAATTATTTTAATTTCCGATTGTATTGTATGATATTTGTCTGTTTATTTACTCATTCCACATTTATTCACCATTGTACACTCTGCACACAATTTTAAAATTAAAATCAATCCGATTCCGCGTTGATTGACTCATATGTCAATTTCTTAAAGGGTCTCATAGTTGGGGATGGGCATGGTCATCCTCATGAGGTTGATTAAAGCCCTTGTTGCTTTGATCAATCATAACCCAAAAATAACATTGGTCTATATACCAATTCTCCATGCACCAGGGTCTCATGGTTGGGGATAGGAGCACCTATCCTCACGAGGTTAATTGAGTCCATATACTTGATTAACCATAACCCGCTTCCATTTCATCTCAGCACGCGTATCAGAATGCTTTTATAATTTAAAGTTCTAAACCTCGATCCAACATCGAGTTTCTTTTCAAAAATACTTTCATAAATAAATATTCTATTTCTCCCACCTCCCAAGCATATGATAGTCAGTCCAGTATCGACCCTCGACCGTATGTTTGGTGTCTTAATTGAATTTAATTCACGTGAACCTTGTTTCACCTCACCTTTTCTTAAACAAACTTTTGGGTAGAAAAAGATGATTCAGATGTTTCTATCCACTCCTCCGAGTAATTGGGGCGTTAGCCGTTGAACTCTTATGGTCCAATACTCGTCTCCCGCATAAAAATAAAATAACTCATTCAAACTCTTTTATCGCTCATATGCGATCATTAAACTCTTTTCCGACAAAGAGTGTGCAATAGTCGTTTCAAATACGAACGAGGACTTAAGCTTTTCAAACAAACAAAACAAGTCCTAGTTCAAAGTATTTGAAATATCTAAATGCACGATTTTTCCTATAAAATAAATACAACCAATTAAAACCTTTTTGAGAGGAACTACGGAGTTTTGATTTTCCCATTGCACAAGGGAATACGTAGGCACACGGTTCTGAAACCGTGCCAAACTCAAAATAATAATAAATAAATTATGTTTCTTTTATAACTTAGAAATTAGCGAATATACACACACACACTTAGAAATAAACGGGTCCCATCGAGTACGATGGATGTAAGAGGTGCTAATAGCTTCCTCTTACATAACTGACTCCCGATTCCAAATTTTTGGTCGTAGACCGTCTTATCCGCATGTATGGGGGTTTTATCTATATTTTCCCATTATTTTTAGAACAAATAAAATTAGGTGGCGATTTCACTATTTTTTTGAAAATTTAAATGAATTTTGAAAATTGAGTTGCTTCAAAAATATTACAAAATCCATGTTTCTTCATCAGACAAATTCTGAATCATTTGATGAAAATTCACCTGTTCAAAAAGTCAAACTTTGACTTTTGGTCAACTTTTTCAAATCCAAACTTTTTTAATCATAAAATCATTTCAAATAATCCATCATGATCATAAAAAATCAAGAAATATGAAAAAGTCAAGATTTGAATTTTTTCTAACACTTAGAAAAATTTTCAAGTGTTAAGAAACATGGTTTTTCCTCACTTTCATGGCCATTTTTCACCTAGATCCATTTTAATTCAAGAAAAAATCAAAACATGAAAGTTGTAGGTATTGTAACAAGATTTCTAAAAAGTCAAAGAACTTGCAAAAACACTTTGTGTAGATAGGGTTTGATTTTGAAACATAGAGCTCCATAACCATGGATTTCCAAAATCATGCATCAAAGTTACGAGTTATTTTGCAACTTTCTCCCTTCTAGAAGCCTTGTCACTACATGAGATAGGATTTAAGAGAAAAATCTGATGGAAATGGCTAGGAAATGATAAAAACACTTGAGTTTTTTAAAAGCAATGATTACAAGATTCCATTTGCATTTAATGAAGGAATATTCCTTTCTTAAGCCTTAACCTTCCAGGTTGCAAGCTCTAAGCTTATCTTACCTTGCCATTTCAGAATCCTTTGCCTATAAATAGAGGTTCTCACTTCATTCAAAACGACACCTAAAAAAAATAATCAAAACTTACTTTCTCACTCATTTCTTATTTTGCAAGTTTCTAAATTTCAAAGGGGTTAGTATTCCAAATTGCAAATACTGCAAGTTCTAGCCAAAGATGTTATTCAAACATGTTCTAAACATCATTTAGAAGTTGTTTGGAACTTCAAACCATCAGAAAACAAGCCAGAATCAGTTTGCTCCAGAAATCACTTCCAAAACTCATAAAATGCAAATTTGAGCCATAACTTCCAAACTCCAAATCCACTCATGCTTGTCTTGATTTCTCACTTCAGACACATTCTATACAACATATAGAAACTGTCCAAACACTTAAAAAAGTTCTGGATCAGCTCCATCATCATCTTCCATTTTCAAATTAACAACCTGCAACTTGACTTGGTCAGAGAGTTCCAGTAACTTTCAGAACAATCTAAGAGTAGAAACATACTCAGTGAGGTTCAAGGAAGCTTAATCAATCATTACTTTGTACCTGGAAGCTGCCATTTTTGATCTGGTATTTCATACCAACAGGTGAGTTTTCAAAACTTTGATACCTCCATACATGCATCTTTAGCTTCAAATTTGAAAAGGAAAATGTAGATATCCTATCACTAAAGCTATCTGGATCCTTAATTTAAACTAAAATTAACTGAGTTCAAAGAATTAATCATTTTTCCAGTTAGGGTTTAAATTGGGATTATCAAAATTCACGTTCATCTTTGATTATTAATTTTAACAAGGTACATGGTTAGAATCGTGATGAAATTCCAGACAAAATTGTATTTTGAACTTTCAAAATTGATGAAGAAACGAAGAAATTCGAAACTGAGCCATGGATGTTGCTCGCGCCTGTTTCCACGAAGAAGATGAAGTGGAAATTCAAATTTTAAAAGTTGGGTTTATAATATATATTTGTAGTTTAAGTAAAAACAATGGATGTATATCCACCCCAGTGGTAAAGCCAGCACGCCTTAAAACTTTCCTTCGCCTCAAGGTCCAGGGTTCGAATCCCCCTGGAACCTTTTTTTAATAAAAGGCAAAGCAAGCTTCTGAGGCTTGCTTCTCTAGAAGCACTTCTGAGGTTCAACCCTCCAAAAGTACTTCTGAAGCGCTCCAGAAGTAGCCAAGCTTCTAAGCCTTCTGCCTCCAGAAGCAAGCTAGCTTCTGATCTTTTCAGAAGTAGCCAACTTCTGAACCCTTCAGAAGCACAACTTCTGTACATTTTTCAAAACTTCATTTTTCAAAACTCCTTCTAAACAAGGTGATTAAATGATAAGTCAAGCACATGGCTCAGTGGAAAAACCCTTCACTTCTAAGCCAAAGTCCAAGGTTCAAACCTCCTTAGGACCAAAAAAACTCTTTTTTATCACTAATTTTCTCAAATTTTTCAACAAACTTCAACATTTTCAAAAACTAATCATAACTTCTCATTTTGAGATGATTTTTTGCACACTTGTCATTTAATATACCTATTTTATGATTATGTTAAAAAATCCAAATATGTTTTCTTTTTTTTATTATATTTTTATTAAGTCAAAAAATGAGACATTTTAAGTATTTCTTAATACTTTTCAAAAAATGCTTTCTTTCCAATTTTCAAACTTAAATCTTTTTTAAAACTTCTTGTGAATATCCTTCACTTTTCAAAATCATTTTCAAAACCCCATCTAAAACACTTTCACAATTAACTTACAAACCTCGATCCAACGTCGAGTGCATTTTCAAATTTCTTTTCATAATAAAAACCCAAGTATTTAAGTCGTTGGTTGCTAGACCAATTGTTTAAACACTTGTAAAAAATGAACTTCGAATCTTTAAATCATTGGATGCTATTCCAATTGTTTAAAGATTCTTAATAACGTGAACTTTGTTTCACTTCACTCTTTCATAAGAAAAACTTGTGGATGATAGACGACTCATTGAGCATTGAGCTCCTCTTGTTTCTAGTATTTGAATCATAGGATGCTAGTCCTATTGTTCGGTACTTTTCACCCACTTAAAATCAATTCAACTCACTCAAATCCTTTTTTTATCGCTCATATGCGACCATCAAAACTCTTTTCTTACAAAGAGTGTGCAATACCCATTTCAAACACGAACGATGACTTAAGCTTTTCAAACAAACTAAACAAGTCCAAGTTTAAACATTTGAAATGTCTAATGCACGATTTTTCTTATAAAATCAACACAACCAACTTAAAACCTTTTTGAGAGGAGCTACGGAGTTTTGACTTTCCCATTGCACAAGAGAATACATAGGCACACAGTTTCGAAACCGTGTCAAACTCAAAATAATAATAAACAAACCCTTTTTTCTTTTGTATTCATAACTTAGCAATAAACACACACAAACACTTAGAACTAAATGGGTCTCATCGAGTACGATGGATGTAAGGGGTGCTAATACCTTCCTCTTACATAACCGATTCTTGAATTCATTTCTTTTGGTCACATAGACCGCCTTATCCGCATCTGTGGGGTTTTATCTATATTTTCCCGTTCTTTTTAGAAAAAATAAAATTAGGTGGCGATTTCACTATTTTTCGAAAATTAAATGATTTTTGAAAATCGAGTTGCTTCACTTGCCATGCATACGGAAGCATTTTATCGAACAGTTGTCGTGCACATGTTTGAGGCTGTTTTCTAGTCGATTCGATCGCCGCACGAAAAAACTCTGAACATGAAAGATGGAGTTTGTCGTGTCCTCTACAAGTTCCGTTTAGAAATTATTTCGTTTCGGACTTCAGAGCGAAAAATATGAAGCGCCATAATTGATGGTTTGAAGTTGGAGAATTGCTGCAAGACATGCTTGGAATTTGCCCAGCCAAGCCAGGACTTTCATCGAACAGTCATGTGGCAAATTTCAAACACTTTTTTCTCCATGATTATGGCTCCCTTTAAGCGAGCGACAAACTGCAAAGTTGTTCTACCCCATGCGATATTTCCAACGGCGTCAGGTTTGCATTATTCGGTCGAATATCGAAGAATATACAAGGCCACTAAGTAGTGCACTTGGCTATGAACAAATGGTTGACAATGTTTAGGAAAAATTCCACGATAATGCAATCGATTATGATCTCTATTCTTCGGGATCGATTTAAGGTATGCTACAAGCATTATCTCTAAATGTTTTCAACATGGGAATTGCTCAGCCGCATGCCTTCTTCAATTTTGATGTTGGGAGTTTAGTTCGAGGAGGCTTACATCTTGAGTTATTATGCCTTGAAGAAGTCGGTCTGATCATATTTCGAGATAGTATGTTAATAACCTTTTTTTTAATACAGGAAGGTGGGTTTCTTGTTTTCTTCACGTATTTTCCATCATTTTATGATCCAAAAGAAAAAAAGAAGATAGTTACAGTATTGGTAACAAACTCTCTGCTCTTCCCTCTATCATCCAAAAAATTATCCAAACTATACCACCCTCCATCAATCTTTTGGTAAACAAATTTCAGAAACACCATTCCTCATCTTCTTGCTCTCACACTCCATAACCGCCATCACTACCATAACATAACCAACTTCTACCACATATCATCATCATCACCACCACCATAATCATCTTCACCATTTCTCACTGTATCTTGACCAAAAATTCTCACCAACCTCCTTCCTCGTTTCTTTTCCTACCACCTTCACCATGACATAACAACAATTGATTCCTTCCCTCTTTGGAATTGTAACAAACTTCCATCACCAATGCCATTCCCTCTCCTTCTTTCTCCTTGCAATTCACCATAACCCAACCATTAATAACGATAACAAACTTTTTCGTTCTCCATAACAACCTTCATCTTGCTTCCTCCGTCTTGCCATTGTAACAACCATTATCCTCTCCTATCTTCACCTGAAAAACTCTCACCAAAATCGTTACAAAAATCAGTTACGAGTATTCTTCGAAAGAATCATCATCTCTTCACACACACACACACTCTCTCTCTCTCTCTCGCTCGCTCGCTCCACACACAACAACAATGATGCAGGCCATGAACCTCGACAGAAAATCAATCGGTTCCTCGATGAGTCTCATCCTTGGTCCGAACGCATCGAGTTTCGTCACGTGAACATCAAGAACGATTCTCGCCTTGAAACTCTCGTCAAAGCTTCCTCACTCTCTTTTTCTGATCTCTGATCATAACAAAAAAATGGTTATAGCTTTCATACCCTAATTTTTGACCTAAGATACCACCATATCATTCACATATGCATCATTGCATCACTAATAGTTTCAGAACAGGATAGATTGAGCGTGTGCTCCTAAAAGCCAAAGTTAGGGTTTTATCAAAATTTCATCTGTTCAAGATATGATCAATTAGGGTTTGAGTCTCCACTCACCTCAATTTATCTATCTTAATCAATCATCAACATTTGATCTTCAAATTCCCAACTTTTTCTCATGATCTACCTTGAATCGACCAATTAGGGTTTTGATCGAAGATAATGAATCATTGACTTTCTGCTCAATGAATGACATATTTGCTTGAAGATTGATCTTAACATCCTCAATGCAACATATTGACCTAATTTCTTGGTTCAAACCATTGCAAAATCCATGTTTCTTCATCAGACAAATTCTGAATCATCTGGTGAAAATTCATCAGTTCAAAAAGTCAAAACTTTGACTTTTGGTCAACTTTTTCAAATCTAAAATTTTTCAATCATAAAATCATTTCAAATAATCCATCATGATCATAAAAAATCAAGAAATGTGAAAAAGTCAACAAAAAGTCAAGATTTGAATTTTCCTTACTTTCATGGCTATTTTTCACCTAGATCCATTTTGATTCAAGAAAAACTCAAAACATGAAAGTTGTAGAGCTTGTTACAAGCTTTCCAAAATGTCCATGAAATTGAAAAAAAACTTTGTGTAGCTAGGGTTTCAAAATTAAACTTAGAGCTCCATAACCATGAATTTCAAGTCATTTTTCAAGAACTATAGGTCATTTTTCACAAATTTCTCCTTCTAGAAGCCTTGTCATCAAGTTAAGAAATGTTAGAGCTGATAAAAATCAAATGAGAAGTAATTATGAGGGAGATAAGATCAATTGAGATTTTAACCATGGTTAAAGGAATATTCCATGTGCATTTATGGCAAAAATGTCTTTCTTGCCCTTGAAGGCAAGTTGTTCAATTTCAAGCCAATCTCCTCTACTTACCATTCAGAATTCTTGGCCTATAAATAGAGCTCACTTATTTATTCAAAACTACCCCAAAGCAATCATAATCCAAGCTTTCCTTCTTTCTTTCTTGATTTTCAAGTTTCTAAGTAGGAGAATTTGCAAACTTCAAGCCTTACAATTTCTAAGCAATCTTAGGTTTCAAATACTTTCTAAACATCATTAGAAAGTTGTTAGAATCCTCAAGCTAGCCCAATAACTATCCAAACTCAGAAAACACTTCCAAACCTCATGTATGCACATATTGAGCCATAACTTACAAATTCTCAATCAACTCTTGCATCTTCCAAATTTTCATTTCAAACACCTTCAATACATAATATAGAAGTGATCTAAACCATCTTTTCATCACTGTAAACTCAAAATCATCAAATTCGATTCTCACTTCAAGTGACTGTAGTTGGACTTGGTCAGAATGATCCATACCATTTCAATCCAAGGTAAGCATATCAACACCTTCCATAATCATCACTGAAGTTGTAGCAATCATCAAAACACTTCTGGAACACCTCCAGCAAGGAACCCGATTTCAGTTTCAGGGGTAAGAAACTTGAACTTTGAACTCTTTGATTTCCCATTTCCAATTCAAAAAAGGCTTGGCCATTTTGTTTCTGCACTATCACTGAGTAATAACCCTCAATCAATTGCTTAAAATTGTGCTTATACATGATTTCATAATCAAAACTTAGAATTAGGGTTCTTCGTGTTCATACGAAAATTAACAGTTCTAAGTTTAAAATAAATGAAATTAATTTCCATAATCATGTTCCTGGTAAAAATTCGAGCAAGTTTGATGTTTGGATCATGTAATTTCATTAAGAAATGAAGAATCCATGGAGAAAAATCTGGAGGTTGAAGATGAAGTTATGCGCGAGTTTTCTGATTCTGGAAAAAATTCAAATTCTTTGTTTATTTTAAATTTATTGGTTGTTGTTTCATAACCGGATGTAACAGCCACCCCAGTGCCAAGCCAACACGCTCTTAGTCCTTTGCCTCGCCTCAAGGCCCAAGGTTCGAATCCCCCTGGGACCTTTTTTTAAATAAAAGGCTCATCAGCTTCTGACGTTTGCTTCTTCAGAAGCGCTTCTGATGCTCATCCCTTCAGAAGCACTTCTGATGCTTCTCACTCTTCCAGAAGCAGCCAGCTTCTACAACCTTCAGAAGCAGCATGCTTTCACTACTTCCAGAAGCATCACGCTTCTAATGCCTTCCAGAAGCATTATGCTTCTAATGCCTTCCAAAAGCAAAAACGCTTCTGACCTTCTTGAGCAAGCTCGACCCTTCTACCACTCGACTCCTAAGCGAGAAGCTTGACCCCTCGACATCCAACTTCTGACCTTTTTCAAAGACTTCATTTTTTCAAAACTCCTTTAAAACAAGGTAATTAAATGACAAGTCAAGCATATGGCTCAGTGGAAAAACTCTTCACTTCTAAGCCAAAAGTCCAAGGTTCAAAACTCATTAGGACCAAAAAATCTTTTTTTATCACTAATTTTCTTAAGTTTTTTAACAAACTTCAACATTTTCAAAAACCAATCAAAACTTCTCATTCTGAGATGATTTTTTGTACACTTGTCATTTAATATACCTATTTTATGATTATGTCAAAAAAATCCAAAAATATTTTCTTTTTGATTATATTTTAATTAGGTAAAAAATGAGACATTTTAAGTATTTTTAATACTTTTCAAAAATGTTTTCTTTCAAATTTTCAAACCTAATCTTTTTTCAAAACATCTTGTGAATATCCTTCACTTTTCAAAATCATTTTCAAAACCTTTTCAAAAACCTTTCAATAAACTTACACACCTTTTTTCCATGATCGATTCGATTTGAAGATAAACCGAACCAGGTTTCTCCTTGAATTTCTTTCAAATTGATTATGGGCCTCCATCACGGTGTAAGTCCCAACCCTCCTATGTACATATTCATTTCCTTGTACATAACAATCCTTTCGTGTACATATTCATTCCCTTGTACACATTCAATCGTCTTTGTAAATATTCAAGCATAAACAAACTTCGTTCGTTTGTTTTCACACGCTTGTTTATACACTGATTCCATTGGTATTAAGAGGAGCATTATTCCCGGTGAAACTGCTTTTAAACCAATGGGCCTCCCTTAAGATGTAAGTCCCAAACCCTTTGTATATATTCAAGTTACACTTGATTTATTTGCTTGTTTTATACACTTGTTTATATATTTCCTTCATAAACTCCTGTGAATACACATCACACACTTGTTTATATAACTGTTCAGTTATAACATAACAACTAGCCTAACAACTAGGTTCCCCTTTAGCCTCCTCTTAGGCTTCGTATAAGATAACTCATTTATTGAGTTAGCCTCCTCTTAGGCTTCATATAAGACAACTCAACCGTTGAGTTTAGCCTCCGCTTAGGCTTCATATAAGACAACTCCCCTAATGAGTTAGCCTCCTCTTGGGATTCGTTCAAAAGAACTCCCTCGTTGAGTTTAGCCTTCTCTTGGGCATCAAACAAGAAAGAGACCTAGAAATCTCTTAACAGCCTCCTATTGGGATTCCAATACAAAGAATCACCTGCGCTAGGATATAACCCTGAGAGTATGATTTCCCGGTGAAATCACTCTTGAATCCTAAGAGGATGGTTTCCCGGTGAAACCACTCTTAAAGCCAAAGCCTGCCATACCCTATAACTTCCTCTTGAGCTTCATACAAGGACCCTCGATGACCCTCAAAATGCCTTCTCTTGGGCTCACAATACAAGGACCCTCGATGACCCTCGGAATGCCTTCTCTTGGGCTTACAATACAAGGACCCACAGGCTTCTTAAAAGCATCCCCCTAATCAATAATCAATTTCTCCTAGAGATTTAGACATTTACCATCACTATGGAAGAAGTATCTCATATATCACATCACATACAAATCACACTCTTTTCAAACAAAAACATCTTTTAATTGTAAGTGGTAACGCTTATACACTCAAGCAAAACACCAAAACTTACAATTAAAGATTCAATCATCTTTCAAACATATTTCTTAACTCGTATGTGGTAACGCTTGTACACTCAAGCAAAACACCTAATACTTACGATGAAAGATTCAATTAATCAACCCTTCAAAAATGTATGTGATGAAATAGATTAGATGCATTTTTCATTAACATGACATTTGTCTTTGTCTCTTAAAAACATCCTTTGCTTCCACTAGAATAAGTGGGAACTACGATTGCTCTGACTTTCTCAACTTCCCTTTGAGAATACGTAGGCACAAGGTCTCATCCTTGGCGAGCATACTTCTTTCTCCCTCAAACCAAACAAAACCATAGCTCCCTTTGATCCGAGCTACAGATGCTCTGATTCCCATTAAGGGATATGTATGCAGAAGATCTCAATGATCTTTGTGAGCACAATAATAAACAGAACCTAGGATCCCACATAACCTACCTTTCTTAAACTCCAAAGGAGAAACTCTCCTAAGAATAGAATAACAAATTAAAACACACAAACATATAAAAAATATTCATATATATAAATAAGGCTATAGATAACTATATATATAGGGTGCCACATCTTTCCCTTTATATAACAAACCCCCTTGCTCAGATCTCTTCCCAATGTGTTGCGTCTAGTTCACGCTAGTCGCACCGCATATCATTATTTATTGAAGGTATTGCAGCTTTCCCCTTTTTCATCTCATTTTTCTTGTTTTGGAAATAATAAAGCTTGATGCTCGCGACATCTTTAAAAACAAATCAAAAGAGTAAATAGTTTCAAGCCAGAGATTCGAATTCTGATTCGATTCCCTCGTTCGTCACTTTTTAACGCGAACAGAAAAAATGGCGACTCTTCTGGGGAGAACGCTAAACTTTTATTTTCAAAAAAAACTGTGACTCTGCTAAAGAGCACCAAGCTTTTTGTTTTCAAAAGAAGAAAAAAGGGGTTAAGCTTTCATATGTGCATATGTTTGTTTTTCTTTATTGTGTGTTTTAGTTCTCGCGAATTCATCTGATGGAAAGAAATCCTAACCTGGATTTAACAAACATTTTAATATCTAGGTGGGGGTATAGTCCTATTAACTTGTGAGAAGTCTCATTACTTACTAAGTTAATTTGAGATCCCTCTCTCAGTGGAGGTTGTCTTTGGAGTATTTGTGTTTAGCAAGTATTTGCAAAGACATTTTGCTTTCAAGGGAACTAACGAAGCTGAGTGGCTGTAGAACACATAACCCATCCTGGCCATTTAGGGTGTAGTGCAGAAGCTATTCAGGTGTAAACTTGGATTAGTTGTCATGCGAGACTACGATCAGGCGAGTCTTTCTTGAAAAATATTATTGGACTTCAAGTATTTAACAAATCTGATAATATTTCAAAGAGAAGCGTTGAACCTGTATTATCAGTAGAACATGTTTTGCAGGTGAATAAGCCCTTAGAACTTACCCATGTTTGGTTCTTATCGTTGGCCTCATGCTCGTGACTTCAAACGTTTGAACGTGTGTATAACCACTAACAATGTTTGTATCTTTGTGGCAACATGCATTCATTCGAAAAAACTTCGAATTCTCATTTCTCTTTCCATTTCCAAAGAATTTAGAGATTTTTCTTTGTAAACGTTTTAGGTTAGAGGGATGGACGTCAGAAGAAGATATACCAAGAAATACGGTTTTAGAATTCCTGATGTAGGAAAGTTAAAAGAGTGAGCATCCTTGGTAGAAGATCCCTCGGATTTCAGAAAATGCTATGGAACTCCTTTAATTGTCCTAAACACTAACGTTGATGAAGGACTTCTCAAAACTTTTGTTCAGTTTTATGATCCAGTCTATCGCTGTTTCACTTTCCCTGATTATCAGTTGATGCCTACTTTGGAAGAGTACGCACATATCTTAGGTATCTCAGTGTCTGACAAGGTACCTTTCAATGGTTTGGAAGCCATTCCTAAGCCACCAGTCATTGCAGCAATGACTCATTTAAGGAAATCTGAGATAGACAAAAACCTGACTACCAAAGGAAATCTCTTAGGACTAACTTCAAAGTTCCTAATGGAGAAGGCTTTTAAATTTGCTGAAGCCGGTAGCATGGTAGCCTTTGAAGCTGTTTTGGCTTTGCTCATTTATGGATTGGTGTTGTTTCCCAACATCCCAAGTTTCGTTGATATCAACGCCATAAGGATATTTCTGATTGGAAATCTCGTTCCCATTTTGCTTGGTGACACGTATTTCTCTATTCATAATAGGAATCGTCAAGGAGATGGAACTATTGTGTGTTGTGTACGTCTGTTATTCAAATGGATTGTCTCACACTTGCCTAAGTATCCTATATTCCGAGAAAACAAAAACGGTTGGCATTGGTCTCGAAGACTCATGTCTCTTACTAACAACGATATCCATTGGTATATTTTGGCCAACAATGAGATAGAAATCATTGAAAGCTGTGGAGAGTTTGCCAATGTACCTCTCATTGGTACGAAAGGAGGAATTAACTACAACCCATTTTTGGCAAGACGTCAACTCGGATACGCAAATTCCAGTAAACCCCTTGGTTTTACAGTAGAAAATTACTTTTATCATGAAGGGGAAGATTCCCAAGGTTTGAAAGCCAGAATGATAAGAGCTTGGCATCACATTCGAAGGAAAGGAAAAGGTGATACAAGGAATTTGTAGCCATGGAAATCTACACTTCTTGGGTAAAGAAAAGAGCGAAGGAATTTCGAATGCCTTATGCTTATGAAGAACCCATGTCCCCAGTGGTATCTAAATCGACCACCATTCCCATCGAGACTATGGGAGAATACCAAGAAGCTTTGGCTAAGATGAGGCTAGAGAAAGAAGCTTTGGAAGACAAGTTTCTTAAGACTGACTTTGAAAATGAAAAGCTTAAGAAGCAGGTCAAAGATCATGAAAAAACGCTCTATTTTCAAGATGAATGGCTCATGGAGAAAGATGAGAAGATTCGTCGAAAAGATGACGCAATCAAGAAATATATCAAAGAAAGGAAAAGAAAGCTTGAAGAAATGACAATTAGCAATCCTGCTCTTGACGATTGGAAAAAAGTCATTAACAAGCTAAAAGTCGAGAAAGATGAGCTGAAAGCTTACTATGGGAAAGAAATCCTGAAGTTGAAGCTGCATCAAGCCTTTGGTTCTTCATCAGACGAAGACGCTTAATTAGTTTAGCTTTATTTTTGTCATTTATTTTATCATTGTAAGAGCTATGCTCCAAAAAAAATGTTGTAATCTTCTTTCGAATATTAATAAAATAAGAGTTTTCCATCCAAATGTTTACAAGAAATTTCTCTTTTAGCGTAAATTCTTTGGAAATTATTTTCTCTTTGCATTCATAATCATGCATCATATTTTGCATCTCGAATTTGTTATATAGAGTCTTATCTTTTGGAATTTTTTCCAGAGATCGTCAAGCTGTCGCGTCTTAGAGTTTCTCGACTACGTTCACAGTCAGCTCGCAAATACAATACTCGTGCAAACAGAAGAAAAGCAATGGAATATTTTGAACAAGAAAATGTTGAGCTTCGTGGCACAGTGACAACACTTCAGGAAGAGGTGGAAAGACTCACTTCTTTGGTAAGCTCGTTGGCAACTACACAAAATCAGTAATCAACATCAAACAGTCAAAATCAAGTGATGATTTTAGAGATCACTACTACTCCAGTTTCAGCTGTTGTAGTCAGTAATCCTCTTTTCAGTATGCCAGAAGGCTATCCATGGGGCAGGCCTTTCAATTTCGGCATTGGATTTCGTCAAAACACTTCTGAAGTACCGGCAACCACAATTGAGGTTCCTACTTTGCAGAACTCAGCATTGACTCTGCAGCATGGAGTAATCATTCCTCAAGTCACTATGTCGATTTCTCAACCGATTATGACAAACTCAGCTTTTGTGGTTCACGCTACTGCGGACGAAGAAGTCTATCATAACCCAGGCGACAACACGAATCCTCGTGGCCAAATGGAAAATCTCTAGGAACAATTCCATAAGATGCAGCTTAAGATCAAAACAATCCGCGAAAGGATTTGTTTGGGAAGAATGCCCACGATCTATATCTGGTTCCTCGCGTAAGGATACCTGCTAAGTTCAAAGTCCCCGACTTTGAAAAATATAGAGGAAACTCCTGCCCGCAAAGCCATCTTACAATGTACGCTAGAAAGATGTCTACATATAATGACAATCACCAATTCCTTATTCACTATTTCCAAGACAGTCTCACTAGAGCCGCTTTGAAGTGGTACATGGGATTAGATAGTGCAAACATCCAGACATTCAATGACCTAGGTGAAGCCTTTGTCCAACAGTACAAATTCAATCTGGACATGGCTCCAGATCGAGATCAACTTCGTTCTATGTCTCAAAAGGAAAAGGAGACTTTCAAAGAATATGCCCAACGTTGGAGGGAAATTGCTGCCCAAGTTAATCCACCGTTAGAAGAAAAAGAAATGACCAAGGTCTTCCTGAACACTCTTGGCCCTTTCTACTACGAACGCATGGTGCCAGCACTCCCGGGGATTTTCCCGAAATGGTAAGCATGGGGATGCGGCTAGAAGAAGGAGTCTGAGTAGGACGCTTAACCAAATAAATAGGATCTTCAAGCGGAACCAAGAGAGTTGGAACTAGTTTCCCGAAGAAGAAAGAGCATGACGTTGGAATGGTATCCCGAGGGAAACCAAGGAAAAGTGTCAATCACCGACAATAGGTAGCTACGGTAGCACCAGTTGTTAATACAAATTCAAACATGGTAATTACCCCACAATTCCAGCAAAATCAACAGCCTCAACAGCAGGCTCAACAATTCTACAACAATCAGAATCGTACTCCTTGAATCTCGCAGTTTGATCCAATTCCGATGACTTACACGGAATTATATCCTGCCTTGATAGAAATTAATCTTGTGCAAACAAGATTACTGCCTCCAGTACCAGACAAGTTACCTTGGTGGTACAAAGCAGATGTGTCTTTCCCTTTTCATCAAGGGGCACCAGGTCACGATCTCGAACACTGTATAGCATTGAAAGTCGAAGTTCAAAGATTAGTGAGGGCTAATCTTCTCTCTTTCAGGAATGCAAATCCGAATGTACAAGCGAATCCACTTCCCAATCATGGAGGACATGCTGTGAATTTGATAATCAGAAATTCAGATCGATATCTTATCACTAATATAAATTTGATAAGAGAAAGCTTGGTACAGCTACACGCTACATTCAACACAATGGGCGCCTTTGCTAAACATGACTACACAGCTTGCAGAATCTGTTCTACAGATTCTTGAGGATGTCCAGCTGTAAGAGCAGACCTTCAGCGATTAATAGACATCGGCGACATTCAAATTTTCAGAAACAGGAACGATTATGACGTAAATATGGTAGGGTATTCTCCGCATGAGCTTTTAGTCTCAGATATCAACTCGGAAATTCTCGAAGTAAACGTCATTATCCCCTACTTCAATATGCCCAAGTGTGTAGAAGTTGAATATAATGGTCCACGAGTTCCAGACTCTCCTTTGGTCATCTGTCTACTTGGTCCTGTTCCTTACAACTCTAACAAAGCAGTTCCCTATCAGTACAACACAACTATGATGGAAAATAGGAAGGAGAAACCCATACCAACCCTTTCAGCCGTAGTTAACATCGCTGAAATAAGACGAGTAACTCGGAGTGGGCGTGTGTATACCCCGTTACCACCAAAGCAGCCCACTGCTCCCACAGTTGGAGAAAATCCTATTGATGCACATACTGAGAATCCTATGGGAATTCCTGTTGGTAATCCAGACATTAACATTGGTCCGTCTGATGGAACCAATGTCAATTCAGACTTTGACGAAATTATAAAACTGATCAAGAAGAGTGAGTATAGAGTTGTGGATCAACTGATGCAAACTCCCTCCAAAATCTCAATACTCTCTTTACTTCTGAATTCTGAAGCCCACCGAGAAGCCTTGATGAAAGTGTTGGATCAAGCTTACGTAGATCATGGCGTGACTACAGATCAATTTGGTGGAATTGTAGGCAACATAACAACTTACAACAATTTGAGCTTCAGTGATGAAGAACTCCTAGAGGAGGGAAGAGATCATAATCTTGCTCATCATATCTCTATGAATTGCCAATTAGACTCTCTGTCTAACGTGCTAGTGGACACTGGCTCATCCTTAAATGTAATGCCAAAAACGACTCTTGCTCGTTTATCTTACAAAGGAACGCCAATGAAATCTAATTATATAGTAGTCAAAGCCTTCGATGGATCAAGAAAATCCGTTATTGGAGAAGTTGACCTTCCGATGATGATGGGTCCACATACTTTTCAAATCACTTTCCAGGTCATGGACGTGCCAGCTGCTTAAAGTTGTTTGTTAGGACGACCTTGGATACATGAAGCAGGAGCAGTAACATCTACGCTCCACCAGAAATTGAAATTTACGACAAATGGGAAGCTAGTAACCATTATTGGTGAACAAGCTTTATTGGTAAGCCATTTGTCCGCTCTTTTTTTCATCACTGCTGACAATGTTGAAGGGACACAGTTCCAAGGACTTTCGTTAGAAGATGAATCTACGAAGAAAAACAGATCATCTATCTCCTCTTACAAAGAAGCTGCGCAGATAGTAAAGAATGGTAGTGCCGCCGGTTGGGAACAAGTGATAAATCCTATCAACAACGAAACTAAAACAGGGCTCGGATTTGCTCCAGTACTTCCAAAAGCCAATGAAAAGGATGAAACTCTTCGTCCAATCAAAGAAGTATTCCACAGTGGAGGTTTCCTAAACCCTATTCCTTAAGAGGTTAATGTCCTTGTTGATGAAGGAAATGAAGACAATCTCTCTGGATCTGAAGAATGGAACACTTATCTTAATAACTCTGAATATGTGTCCCAGGAAGAATCGCATGCGCCGTTCTATCCTCCTTCAGACAAATTTGAAGGCATGTTCCTGCAAAATGATGAAGATGAAATTCCACCTATCCCACCTGAGGTTTGGGATACCTTGGGAGAACCAAGCAGGAAATTTGACTTTATGGTGAGATATACTGCTCCTGAAAGTTCAAGAATCAGAATCGAAGACATCCAACCAACTGGATGGGACGATCCTCCTGAATATCTCAGTCAACCAGAAGAGTCATACACGTCTTCTCGATCTCATCATCAATATGAGATCCCAAATGAAAATATTTTCTTCAATACGCATGCCGAGGTTGTTGAACCAGATTTTGATTATCCCCAGGTTAACGCAATTTCCGGAGAGGATCAAGAAGACAATTCTGAAAATGATTTGGAAAGTGTCTCGGATAATGAGTCTCTTCACCCAGAGGATTGGGAAATACATCCCAAGAATCCAGAATACATGCCACTTGAAAGCACATATGCTGCATTCTATGCTCCTCGACTTGTCAATCAAGCAGAAGAAGATCGTCTCAACAGTACAAAAGGCAAGGTCAACCGACCAGAGTCTTCAAAACCTATTCGACCAACGATCAATGTCAACACGAAAAATAATTCAAAAGGAAAACTACCAGAATATCTAGTCTTCCAAGGAGTTCGCCACTATTGGAAAGTCGTTAAGGTTCATACTGATGTTCATAGTCCTAAGTAGTTTATCTTGTTTTTTATTTTGAACTCTTTCCCCGCCCAAGGCAGAGAGATGTTTTATAGAGTTAGCTTTTAAATAATTTCTCTTTGTCTTGCCCAAGACAAATGAGTTTGTATTTAGGGCTCTGTTTCATATTGTGAATCATAAATAAAACGTTGTTTTGAGACATTTTGTGTTTGTTTTTTGTTTTTTTACCCTTTTTCTGGAAATGGTAATCCTAAAAAACCCAATAAAAACAAACATCTTCTACAAAATAATAATCTGCATACACTTTCACATTAACGTTTTCTAAAAAAATCGAACATAAATCGAACATAAATCAAACATGCAGATTAACAATGAACAAATCCATTGAACGCAATAACTCTACGCTCTCTCTCGACTTTGAATTCCCTGTGTTCGACGCCAAATAAGAGGATGAAGAAGAGATCCCGGATGAGATTTCCCGACTACTTAAGCACGAGGAAAGGATCATGCAACCTCACAAATAACCTTTGGAAACAATCAACTTAGGTTCTGAGGAAAACAGAAAAGAAGTAAGCATCGGAGCTCTACTCGACAATGATGTCAAGAGAAAACTAATAGATCTTCTCAAATAATATGTCGATGTGTTTGCTTGGTCCTACCAGGACATGCCAGGTTTAGATACCAACATCGTAGAGCATCACTTGCCATTAAAACCGGAGTGTCCGCCAGTTAAACAAAGACTGAGAAGGATTCACCCAAATATGGCCGACAAAATCAAAAAGGAGGTTTAAAAGCAGCTCGACGCAGGTTTCCTCGTCACCTCCAAATATCCTCAATGGTTAGCCAACAAAGTGTCTGTCCCAAAGAAAGACGGAAAGGTCAGAATGTGTGTTGACTACCGGGACTTGAACAAAGCTAGTCCAAAAGAAGATTTCCCACTACCGCATGTCGACATGCTGGTGGATAGCACTGCTAAGTTCAACATCGTTTCCTTCATGGACGATTTCTCTGGTTATAATCAGATTAGAATGGCTCCCGAAGACATGGAGAAGACATCTTTTATCACGCCATGGGGCACATTTTGCTACAAAGTAATGCCGTTTGGATTAAAGAATGCAGGCGCAAGTTACCAAAGGGCAATGACCACTCTATTTCACGACATGATGCACAAAGAGATCGAAGTCTACGTGGACGACATGATAGGAATGTCTGACACTGAAGAAGAGCATATAGAATATCTCTTGAATTTGTTTCAATGACTAAGGAAATTTCAACTTCGTCTGAATCCTAACAAATGCACCTTTGGGGTAAGATCTGGAAAACTCCTAGGTTTCATTATCAGTCAAAGAGGTATTGAAGTTGACCTTGACAAAGTCAAGGCTATTCAAGAAATGCCTACGCCACATACAGAGAAGCAAGTAAGATGATTTCTTGGACGGTTGAATTACATCTCCAGATTTATCTCTCAAATGACTGCTACTTGTGGAACAATATTCAAGCTTCTCTGCAAAAATCAAGAAGTTGTGTGGACAGAAGATTGCCAAAGAGCGTTTGACAGTATCAAGGAATACCTGTCAGAGCCTCCAATATTGATTCCTCCAATCGAAGGAAGACCATTAATTATGTACCTTATCGTGTTAGAAGATTCCATGGGCTGCGTGCTTGAACAACAAGATGAAACCGGTAAGAAAGAGCATGCCATCTACTACTTGAGTAAAAAGTTCACAGATTGTGAAAACCGTTACTCCATGCTTGAGAAAACATGTTGTGCTTTGGCGTGGGCTTCGAAACGTCTCCTCCAGTACATGATCAATCACACGACTTGGTTAATCTCCAAAATGGATCCAATCAAGTACGTCTTTGAAAAGCCTGCCTTAACAGGGAGGATCGCTCGATGACAGATGCTATTATCTGAATATGACATCAAATATCGTGCCCAAAAAGCGGTCAAAGAAAGCATTCTCGCTGATCACTTGGCTTATCAACTGATCAACGAATACCAATCTCTCAAGTTTGACTTCCCTGACGAGGATGTTATGTACTTAAAGATGAAAGATTGTGACGAACCGTTACCTGAAGAAGGTCCTGATCCAGAATCTAGATGGGGCTTGATTTTTGACGGAGCAGTTAACGTTTTTGGCAATGGAATTGGGGCAGAAATCATTACTCCCGAGGGTTCTCATATCTCGTTTTCCGTCAGATTGCTATTTGATTGCACCAACAACATCGCAGAATATGAAGCTTGTATCATGGGTATCGAAGAAGCCATCGACTTAAGGATCAAGGTCTTTGACATATATGGAGATTCAGCTCTTGTGATCAATTAAATCAAAGACAAGTATGAAACTCATCATCTTGGTTTGATTCCCTACCGAGATTATGCAATACGTTTGTTGACTTTCTTCAACAAAGTTGAATTGCATCATATCCCTCGAGATCAGAATCGAATGGCAGACGCCTTGGCTACTCTATCTTCCATGTTCAAAGTCAACCATTAGGACGATATGCCTAAGATCAGTATCAGACGCCTCGAAATACCTGCATATGTGTTTGCAACTGAAGCAGTCATCGATGATAAACCGTGGTTCCACGATATCAAACGCTTCCTTCAAACTCAGGAGTACCCACTCGGGGCATCGCACAAAGATAAGAAAACTCTAAGGAGGCTTTCTAGAAATTTCTTCTTGAATGGAGATGTGCTATACAAAAGAAACTTTGACACGGTCTTGCTCAGATGCATGGATAGACACGAAGCAGACATGTTAATTCACGAAGTACATGAAAGGTCCTTTGGAACCCATTCAAATGGGCATGCAATGTCCAGAAAAATCTTAAGAGCAGATTACTATTGGATAACAATGGAATCCGATTACTGTAAACACGTCAAGAGATGTCACAAGTGCCAGATCTATGCAGATATGATCCATGTTCCACCAACTCTACTCAATGTTCTCTCCTCTCCGTGGCCTTTCTCCATGTGGGGCATCGACATGATTGGGATGATCGAACCAAAAGCGTCAAACGGACATCGCTTCATTTTAGTGGCTATTGATTACTTCACCAAATGGGTCGAAGCAGCATCTTATGCCAACGTTACAAGACAAGTGGTTGTGAGGTTCATCAAGAACAACCTCATTTGCCGATATGGAGTTCCAAGTAAGATCATTACAGACAATGGATCGAACTTGAACAACAAAATGATGAAAGAACTGTGTAAGGAATTCAAGATTGAGCATCATAACTCATCTCCTTACCGACCAAAAATGAACGGCACCGTGGAAGTTGCCAACAAGAACATCAAAAAGATCGTCCAGAAGATGGTCATCACTTACAAAGACTGGCACGAAATGCTGTCATTTGCTCTACATGGATATCGTACTTCAGTACGTACTTCGACAGGGGCAACCCCTTTTTCTCTAGTATACGACATGGAAGCAATTCTCCCCGTAGAAGTTGAAATTCCATCAATGAGAGTTCTCATGGAAGCTAAGTTATCTGAGGCCGAATGGTGTTAAAACAGATACGACCAGCTAAACTTAATCGAAGAAAAGCGTTTGACCGCTCTGTGTCATGGACAATTGTATCAAAAAAGGATGAAGAAAGCCTTCGACAATAAGGTTCGACCTCGTGAATTCCAAGAAGGCGACCTCGTGCTTAAAAAGATTTTGTATTTTCAACCAGATTCTAGGGGAAAATGGACTCCTAATTACGAAGGCCCATACATCGTCAAAAGAAGCTTTTCTGGCGGTGCTATGACTCTCACAACCATGGACGGTGATGAACTCCCGCATCCTATAAATGCTGATGAAGTCAAGAAATACTTTGTCTAAAAAAGACAAAAGAACAGCTCGGCAAGTCGAAAACCCGAAAAGGGCGGCTTATGCAAAAATGAGCGTCTCGGTGGACTGAAAACCTGAAAAGGCGGTCTAGGCAAAAATTAGAGACAATAAACAGAAATTTATCCTGGTAGATTGAAAACCTGAAAGGGCAATCTAGGAAAAAATTAAGGATCAAAATGACAAAGTAATCGCATCGAAGCAAAACGCTTGACCTCGAAGCGACCAACTGACCCTTCGTATAAAGAAGCTTCGACTCATAAAGAAGCTCACCCCCGAAGCATCCAACTTCTGACCTTTTTCAAAGACTTCATTTTTTCAAAACTCCTTTAAAACAAGGTAATTAAATGACAAGTCAAGCATATGGCTCAGTGGAAAAACTCTTCACTTCTAAGCCAAAAGTCCAAGGTTCAAACCTCCTTAGGACCAAAAACTCTTTTTTTATCACTAATTTTCTTAAGTTTTTTAACAAACTTCAATATTTTCAAAAACCAATCAAAACTTCTCATTCTGAGATGATTTTTTGCACACTTGTCATTTAATATACCTATTTTATGATTATGTCAAAAAAATCCAAAAATATTTTCTTTTTGATTATATTTTAATTAGGTAAAAAATGCCAAAAATATTTTAATACTTTTCAAAAATGTTTTCTTTCCAATTTTCAAACCTAATCTTTTTTCAAAACATCTTGTGAATATCCTTCACTTTTCAAAATCATTTTCAAAACCTTGTCAAAAACCTTTCAATAAACTTACACACCTTTTTTTCCATGATCGATTCGATTTGACGATAAATCGAGAACCAGGTTTCTCCTTGAATTTCTTTCAAATTGATCATGGGCCTCCCTCACGGTGTAAGTCCCAACCCTCCTATGTACATATTCATTTCCTTGTACATAACAACCCTTTCGTGTACATATTCATTCCCTTGTACACATTCAATCGTCTTTGTGAATATTCAAGCATAAACAAACTTCGTTCGTTTGTTTTCATCCGCTTGTTTATACACTGATTCCATTGGTACTAAGAGGAGCATTATTCTCGTTGAAACTGCTTTTAAACCAATGGGCCTCCCTTAAGGTTTAAGTCCCAAACCCTTTGTATATATTCAAGTGACACTTGCTTTATTTGATTGTTTTATACACTTGTTTATATATTTCCTTCATAAACTCCTGTGAATACACACCACACACTTGTTTATATAACTGTTCAGTTATAACATAACAACTAGCCTAACAATTAGGTTCCCCTTTAGCCTCATCTTAGGCTTCGTATAAGATAACTCATTTATTGAGTTAGCCTCCTCTTAGGCTTCGTACAAGACAACTCACCCGTTGAGTTTAGCCTCCACTTAGGCTTCATATAAGACAACTCCCCTGATGAGTTAGCCTCCTCTTGGGCTTCGTTCAAAATAACTCCCTCGTTGAGTTTAGCCTTCTCTTGGGCATCAAACAAGAAAGAGACCTAGAAATCTCTTAACATCCTCCTATTGGGCTTCCAATACAAAGAATCACCCACGCTAGGATAGAATCCTGAGAGTATGATTTCCCGGTGAAATCACTCTTGAATCCTAAGAGGATGGTTTTTCGGTGAAACCACTCTTAAAGCCAAAGCCAGCCATACCCTATAGCTTCCTCTTGAGCTTCATACAAGGACCATCGATGAACCTCGGAATATCTTCTGTTGGGCTCACAATACAGGGAGCCTCGATGACCCTCGGAATGCCTTCTCTTGGGCTTACAATACAAGGACCCACGGGCATCTTAAAAGCATCCCCCTAAACAATAATCAATTTCTCCTAGAGATTTAGACATTTACCATCTCTATGGAAGAAGTATCTCATCTATCACATCACATACAAATCACACTCTTTTCAAACAAAAACATCTTTTAATTGTAAGTGGTAACGCTTGTACACTCAAGCAAAACACCAAAACTTACAATTAAAGATTCAATCATCTTTCAAACATCTTTCTTAACTCGTAAGTGTTAATGCTTGTACACTCAAGCAAAACACCTAATACTTACGATGAAAGATTCAATTAATCAACCCTTCAAAAATGTATGTGATGAAATAGATTAGATACATTTTTCATTAAGATGACATTTGTCTTTGTCTCTTAATAACATCCTTTGCTTCCACTAGCATAAGCGGGAACTACGATTGCTCTGACTTTCTCAACTTCCCTTTGAGAATACGTAGGCACAAGGTCTCATCCTTGGCGAGCATACTTCTTTATCCCCCAAACCAAACAAAACCATAGCTCCCTTTGATTCGAGCTATAGATGCTCTGATTCCCATTAAGGGATATGTATGCAGATGATCCCAATGATCTTTGCGAGCACAATAATAAACAAAACCTAGGATCCCACATAACCTACCTTTCTTAAAATCCAAAGGAGAAACTCTCCCAAGAATAGAATAGCAAATTTAAACATATCAAAAATATTCATATATATATATATATAAATAAGGCTATAGATAACTATATATATAGGGTTCCACATCTTTCCCTTTATATAACAAACCCCCTTGCTCAGATCTCTCCCCAATATGTTGCGTGTAGTTCACGCTAGTCGCACCGCATATCATTATTTATTGAGGGTATTGCAGCTTTCCCCTTTTTCATCTCATTTTTCTTGTTTTGGAAATAATAAAGTTTGATGCTCGCGGCATCTTTAAAAAAAAATCAAAAGAGTAAATCGTTTCAAGCCAGAGATTCGAATTTCGATTCGATTCCCTCGTTCGTCACTTTTTAACACGAACAATAGCTATCTTGAATCTTCGTCGCCGTTTCATTGCTAAAATGCAGAAGCTTCTTCTTCCCTTCGTGACAAGAACTGTGGAGGGAACCATCATCATTTTATATAGCTGAAGATTACACCAGCTTTTCTCTCTAATCTCCTCTGATCACCAAGAGCTTGACGAAAGTAACATTTTCCAACGTTGGTGTCATGTGCAGCATGTAGTATTCTCAAGCTTTCAATTTTCATGGTAATGTTTACGTCCGATTTCGTAGAGTTTATGGGAGAATCTTGAAAATCTAGCATTGGATCTGGAACCTACAGCCAAAACCGATCCAAGTAGTGCTATCCTTTTGCTTCTTATCATTGTTCAATTTCCCCAGCGATGGAGCAGCGGTGAGGTAGATGAAAGTTTTTCGGAGAGCTCCTTCCAGTTCTATTCATAAACCATCGACGTGTCTCTTTCTCACTGACGCATGTTCCTCATCCTTTCAACCAATCAGGTTCTATCCAATTATTTAGATTTTTTTTTTTGGATAATTGATGAATGGCGCGTGTCAGAATGCAGTTGGCTAGAAACTCTGATTATTTTCCTTTAGTTTATTAATTGAAATTTCCCAATTGATATGTGAAAACGTTACATTAAAAAAAATTGAATAAGAGTTTTTTTGTTTGGACGGAATGGACTTAGTATGGATAAGTTGTTTCTGGGCTCAAGAAATTAGAAATTCACATTCCCTATTGCAGGCCCAGGCGCCATTCAGTGATTCTAGTTCAGTAAGAACTTTCAGTTTTGCACCCCCTATTCCTATATTGCAAAAACCTTAGTACAAGTCCAATTTTACTTCCGATTTCGATTCGTTTGACATGTAAAAAATACATAAAATTTAGTTTTTGACATTTTAGGATCTTGGAATATTTTTGATATTTTTTGTGAATTTTTTGCAATTAATTTCTTTTAATTTTTAATCCATTTTTGATAATATGTTTAGGAGCGATTCCCCCATGATACCTTACTCGTTTCAATGTGGTTTTCTATCGTTTCTCGACAATAAAAATCCAAATAAAAATGTTCCTGACTTTAAAGGTTCTTAGGATTTTTTTATATCTTTTTTTGGGAATTTTTGTAGTTATATTTCAATTCCTTTTTTATGGTTTTCGATAACATGTTTAGAGACGATTTTCCCTATAATGCTTCGCATGTAGATTCAAATTTTTGATCGTTTCTTAATCACATAAATTCCTAAAATTGATATGCTGGTCCTATAAAATGTTAGGAGCCTCTAGGAATTTTTCTCTTATTTTTTTAGATCTTTTTAGGTCTTTATTCGATTTTCCTTTTGTATGACATAAACATAGGTAATTGTTTGCTAGTTCACCTAATTAGGAATCGATTTCTTTGCATATAGTGTCTAACACTTGTTCTAACTTTCAAGTAACTTTTAATTAACATTTTGACATGTTTTAGGTGGCTGTTATCTTGACTTAGAAACCATAATTGAGTCGTATGATTAGGGTAACATGCTAATTAACCCTCAGAAACGACAATTAATCGTTTTAACTTCGTTTTGTGCACAAATATGTTTCAACCATGATTTTTCTTGTGCATTTCATTTCAGATTATTTAGTATGAATTAGCTACTGACTTGTAGAGTTTAACATCTATTTTAATTCAATACTTATTTAATTCTCAAGTTTCGATTATGTTGCATGGTTTAAAAGCTTATTTCTCCTTTGCCATGTGAATTGACTAGTTGTAGGAATGTAATGCCATATGTTCCTTAGAAACTTTAGTTTTTTCTACCATGTAATTGTATTTAAATGTAAACCTCATCTTAGGGTTGTAAATAGAACTTCAAAGCTAACCCTTAGCGGTATAACTCTTAGGAACTAGTTTAATAATTGTATAGTTCTTCTAGGTTTCTCTTGCATGTTTGATTTGAAATCTTTTCCTCTATTTTTAGAGATGTTTAGGATAGCTTTAGAACATTTAGCTGCTGGCCTTACTAGGAAATCATCCTTCATGCTTCGATTTCATTGTAAATAATCGCTTTTGCGTCTTGTGCTTTCTTTAAAAGCCTCATTGCTATTTCTGACACTTTGTTTCGTATGCGAGGTACACGGAGCATTATGCTTGTGATTTGGATGTGTAGGATCCATATTTTGATGCTGCACACATGCGTGTGAACTCTTTATCTGTCTTCTTGGTTTTCACCATCTTTTGCAAGATTATCTGATTGATTTGAATGTGTAGAATCCATATTTGTTGTTTGCGCACATGTGTGTGCCTTCTTTGTCTGCTTTGTCTAGATTGTAATTTCATGCAGGTTCATTGGATATACGTCAAATGTGTATAGACACACATTCTTGACTGTGCATATCAATGCACATCCGTTGTTTGTATTATCTAGATAGTTTCTTGCAGGTTTATTGGATATACGTCGAATGTGTATAAACACACATTCTTGACCGTGCATATCGATGCACATCCTTTATCTGTATTGTCTGGACTACGATCTTGTACAGGTGTATTTGCTTCAGATGTGTATGACACACATTCTGATTATGCTTTTTGCGCCTCCACACACTTCTCACCAGATTTCTTTATTGCGTGCCAGCAGTACTCGAAGTTTTCTAGAGTATTTTTTTAGCTCGCAGTGCTCTTCGGATCATTATCCGTTTGGTATTAGCTCTACTTTGTTTATCGCATTCTTTTACCGCTTTTCTAGAGAGCGTGAGAAGTAGGGTTTTACCGCTTTCCTTGCCATGAGAAGTAGGAATAGAGATGTATGAAGGGGCTTCCATAGTTGGAGAATGTTCAGGAACCCCTCTGGTTTATTTAAAGACCCGTTTAGGGCACTTCTGTTTGCTAATTGTATTTAGTTTATTTAAAATCCTTCATCTGCATAGGGAGGTTATTCTCAGTAAGTGTTTATATTTTTGCTTGCATAGGTCAAGAGCGGTTAGGACACCCGACGTGGCACCACCAAGCAAAGTCCCGCTTTTTATATTTCCTGCTATCAAGTCATGATGATATGATGGGCAAGCACACGCGAATTATGTTGCTTCCTTTATCGAGTTAATGATAATAAAGTGGCAAGAGTTCCCTATTCTGACTCTCCACGCCTTTCTGGGGTTCGCATTTATTGCAGAGCTCGCATCATTTGCTCTTCACACTTGATAATTCATGTCATACGGTGATACCATTCACACGAATCGGATGTGTCGGCTCCTGGTTGACTCTTGGTATGCTCGTTACTGTTCGAGGCTATGGGACTTCCTCCTTTTCCTGCGCTTGTGTGACATTTGTTTGTTTGCATTGCATTGTTTGTGTGCTTCTGCCAAAGTACTTGCTTGCTTCATCCCTTTTTGTCATCTTCGATTCTACTTTAGATAGCAGATCAAGATAAACATAGACTTAGGATTACAAATCTTTTCCATTCCTTTTGTTGTCTTCGATTCTAATTTAGCTAGCGAATCGAGATACACATAGATTTAGGTTGTAAACCTTTGCCATGTTCCCTTAGGATTCTCTCGAATCTATCTTTAGGTAGTGATTCGAGTTAGACCTTAGGTTGTAATCCATGCATGATAACATTAGGGATAGCGTTAGATAGTTTCCCTTGATTGTTTTCTAGTTTCTTTTGCATACTAGCATGTAATAAAATTAAAAACTTGTTTTCTTTTTCTTTCGTAAACCAAAACACTTAATAATGGTTCAAACTCCTTTTTCAAAGGTAAAAGCAACCAACCAACGCAAACCTTTTGCCTACGGGTTTTCTTTTTGTGTTTAAAACTCTTTTTAATAATTAAAAAACACATAACCCACCAAAACATATGAGCCGAACTATGGCGCTCTGACTTTCCCATTGCACGAGGGAATACGTATGCATCTTATCATGGGGCTCGATCGAGCAAACTTTGTAAATATTTCCTTCTTTTCCACGTGTTTTCTTTATTTTACTTTATTTCACATGCATTCCCTTTTAGCATACAGATATAGCGATTAAGCAATAATAAGATATAAACACACCCATTAGGTAGAAAATAGAAGTGGATACCGTAGAGTACTACGGGCGTGTCGGGTGCTAATACCTTCCCTTCGCGTAATAGATTCCATTACCCTATCTCTCGGCCGCAAGACCGTGTCTTATCCCTTTTAGGTTTTCGCGATGCGTTTATCTTTCTCCTTTTGCGAGATAAAAAGCGTTCGATGACGACTTCATTGATATAGTTATTGAATGATGTGCAGCCGGTTGTTTTAGCTGGCGACTTCACTGGGGATCGTACAGACCTATTGCTGGTCCGATCGGGAGCCGATCCTAGCTTTTATTTTCATGTCTATTTGGTGTTTATTTATTTGGTTATTTATTTACTTTCTTTATCGTGTCATTCTTTGTATGCTTTGCATTGCATTCTATATGGAATTTTATCTCTTTCATATATCCTGTACATTGTCTGTTGTTGTGCTGTGATATTGGGGTGGGAGTTTCAAGAGGTAAAAGGCCCATTACCCAGGCCAGAGACATATATGATAGACGGATGTTCATGTAAAATCTCGCGTTCCTTTGACGCGTGTGAGGACACATGAAGTACCACATTCAGTCGAGGTTCTCTCGATACTACCATTGTTCTGCATCCCTTATGCATGGGCACGATATTAAACAGAGGACTGTCGACTCTGGGTGCCACTTAGGGACCACTTGTTCTATTTAGAATTACCCATGAGGTGGGGATGGGAAAAATCATTATAACAGGTACAAATGGTGATTATGTTCTGATGGTGACTATATTCTGATGGTGACTATATATTCTGATGGTGATTATATTGGTCCTTCAGTGACATTTTGTTATTGATGACTGCGGGTCTTATGATACTTGGTTCTTGACACTTGATTTTTTGGTATTTTCGGTGATGTTCTAAAATAATGTCGGACCTTTGATCCTATGATATTCAGACTTGGTTTTGTTATGGTATCTTGAATTGGTACCGAACCTTTGATCCTATGATATTCAGATTATTCAGAGATTATGCAGTTGTTGTTCAGCGGATTGTACAGATGCTACCCGTTGTTATGCTGAAAATTTTGAACCCATGGTTAACGCACTTGCATTGTAGCATGTTTATTTTTCAAAAGAAATGTCAGAAAGATACATGTGTATATATCTAACATGCATATGAATTCATTTCATGCATTCATAACAGGTACTTGAAGCTTGAGGATTTCTCTTATTCAGACTTGGTATTTTCTTTGCAGAATTGCTAATCTTGACTTCTTACCACTCTGTGATCAGAATTAAGTGATGGAACAGCTTCATGGGGAATTGGATGAAATGAAAGAACATATGACTTTTTTGATTCTAGACATGCAAGGTTTAGTTAGCGGACAAGAACTCTTGAAGGAGAAGAATCGTCAGTTGAAGACTCAGTTGAGTTTAGTCATGGAATTTTTTAATACTGTGTTGAGAAAGGAAGACAAACCTGCACCCACTTCCGTAACAAGAGTTTCTATTCCTTCATATACTTTGGGGGCTTCTTCAAGTCTTGAATCAGGGCTTACATATCCTCTTCCACTTTGTGTTCCGGGGTATTCTCGTCCAGAACCAATTTTTGTTGCTCAAAAAGATCCAAAGGGTAAAGCTCATCAACCAGGGTCGTCACAACTTGAGAGGCAATTTGATCCCATTTCGATGCTATATGCTTAGTTACTTCCTCAATTGCTTAAGTTTCAGTTGATTGAGCTTTGAATTTTCAGGATGCATGGAAAGCTTCTGCGTGATTATGATGAAAATAATAGGTGTGATTTCTATTCTAGGGCACTTTGTCACGATACTGAAAACTGTACGGCATTGAAACATAAAGTTCAGGATTTGCTTGATGAAGGGATAATTCTGTTTACTCCCACGGGTTTGAGTTTGCAAATTAATATTACTCCAAGTGTCGATGTGACTATTTCGGCTGCTGCGCCTCAAAAGCAAACTTATGCTCCCAAGCAGGATAATCAACGACGACCAAAGGTACCAAGGAAATTTGATCCTCTCCCGATGTCTTATATTGAATTGTTTTCTCATCTTATGAAACTGAAGTTGATTGAGTTGCGTACTTGGAAAGTTGATCCTAATAAGTTGCCAAATAATTTCATTGCCAACGCTCGGTGTGCCTTCCATTCTAACGGGCAGGGGCATACTATTGAGAATTGCATGGCTTTCAAGCATGCAGTGCAAGACCTGCTTGATTCTGAGGCTTTTAACTTCGGACCAGCACCAATGTCTGATGCTATTCAATAGCCATTACCAACTTATGTTGATGCTATTATTGAGGATGGAAGTTTGAACCTGGTTAAAGATGTAAATCTGCTGACAACTCCTCTATCCTTTGTGAAAGAGCATTTATTGAGAAAGGGTGTGTTCCCAGGTTGTGGTATTGATTGTGAAGATTGTATGATCCATCCAGAAGGTTGTAATTCCTTGAGAGATCAAGTGCAAGACCTGCTTGATGCAAAGGTTATCAGTTTCACACTGGATGGTCGGATTTGGGTGCTACTTTGACTCAGTGAATGTCGAAACTTCAAAATGCATCATCTGAAGCAATAAGTCCATTCGGAGACTACTCTCCTCAACAATGGAAGTTTCCAGTTTTATTTTGCATTCTCATTTGTAATTTTTCTTGTATGTTCATTACTTACATGTATACAAAACTTGTTCATTCTTGAATATTAATAATAATGCACTGAATATGTTTGTCTTGAATTGATCCATTCGTATTCACTTTTAATTGTTTTTAAATGCTTTTGATGCTCAACTCTTGTAAATAAAGGAAACCTCTGTAGGGAGGATAATGAACAATATACCTAGAATCTCAAATGGTATTGCTTTCGAATACAAATATTGCTGATGATGTATAGGCATTGTTTCAAATTCCCAAACACCAGAGATATAAGGGAGATAGACCCTCGTTAACCCCTTTGAGCCTTGAAGTAGGAGTTTCTTTTCTATTCAGAAAAAAACCCTTATTTTTAACCCGGGGCAGGGCAATGTTCAATTAACCTGATCGAGCATTTAAATCTCATCAGGAGAGTACATTCAAGGATCAACTACAATTGTTATCCTTCATTTATCAAGAGGTCGAAGAAAATGGCAAAACCCCAATGGGTATTCATTGTCCATCAAATAATAAGGTAGTCACGCCTTAACAAAGAGTCGAATGATTTAATTTCACACGACTTGTAAAAAAAAGGGAAAAAGAATAAAGAAAATAAAATAAAAGAAAGAATATGATATTGCAAATCAAAGAATAAGGTCGTGTGATCATATACCAAGAATGAAAGAGGTGAGTGACTACCATGTCTGAAAAGAAGATACCTCGTTGGTTCCCAATTATTGTAAACTCCCTATGAAAGATGAATGCTCGTATTGAGTTAATTGAACGTAGGAATGAAGAACATCACGGAGAATGGGTGGGCACCAAATATTTTGAGCCTTAAATTCTTTTTTCTTTTTTAAACCGTGAACCAGGCCACGTTACAACCCTTGAAAGCCCTAATTGAAGCAGGGTTAATTTGAAAGCTAAACTATAACGAGAGTACAGTATCCTGACTCCTAGGAGGCTTGCTAAACTTTTGAGTTGGTATCACTCCATCTTTTTACTTTCTTTGAACAAAAAATCAATGTTTTGACATCTTTTTAATGAATGTTTTAAAACTTCAAGACAAGCCTATGTTTTGCATTAGAATTATCATTCATAGAATAAAATGTTCTTTGCATATAAATAAGTGCTTAAACATCAAGTAAGCTTGCATAATGAGCAACAGATGAAAAACTTGATTATCCCGAGAGACAAACTGCTTCAGGGATGTGTTGAAGAGTAATTCATTTTTTGAAGAGTGTTCCTAATCTGGGGCATATATTCTACTGATTTTGTTGAGTATAAGAATACCAGTTCGAAGATTGATTTAAAATAGGTTGTGTGGAAGTTTTGATTGTCCAGAAGTTTCTCTTGAGCTATTGCGTATCACTTTCAGTTGTTCCCAAGGGTAGATTACTTAAAATGTTCGCTTGAGAGCAAAGCAGATCATGTTGAGGAGCAAGATCGTGTGTTAGTCTGCATTCCAGATATAAGACAATTACCCTGATAAGGTCTGGTCTTCAAAATCTGTGAGTCTCTCATCTCTCCGACAGCATGAGGTGAGGAATTGGATTATCAAAACCCCGTGAAGTAGGGGCAGTATCCCAATGATGGTGCTATTTTGAGAAGAATTATCTCAGTGTTTGATTTCCTTGAAGGGTGAAGAAACATGTTAATGTTCTATAGAGTGAATTATGATTAAACTTGGGCAGTTACGTCGAGATTCTGACAATCTCTCAAAGTGTCGATCAATCCGGTGAAGTTATGTCGAGATTCATAAATCTCTCAAGTGATGATTAATCTGAAGCATTTAAGTCGGGATTATATCCCTCAAGGTTTCAGTTAAACTGAGGAAGTTATGTAAAGGTTGACTAATCTCTCCGAGAATCCGTTGATCAAAGGAGAATCTTTTCAGAATCTGAAGATGCAGGGGCAAGTTGTCTTCTGTAACTCATTCTGTGCTTGGAGGCGTTGTTTGTACTTGCAACTTGCAGGTATGTGATGGGTTATCCGTATGAATTCCCTTTCCCCAATGAAGAGTACATCTCAATCTAGGTTCATCCCCTGTGAAGCCAATTCTCAAGCAGAATTCATATCCAGAAGGTCCTGATGGACTGATTTTGTTATCGGTGATTCGTGCTTCGACATATTGATATTTTCGTACTCCCCAGTATAAGTCTCGATGTTGGTTGAGACTTATCCCTAGTGAGGTTGATTCTCAAGAAGAATTCATCGCCAAAAGGGTCTGATGGGATGATTAATTCCCCATTGATACACACTTCGACATATCAACATTATCATAATCTCCAGTGAATATTGACAGGGATTATCCCCAGTGGAAGTAGCCTTTCAAAAATGACAAGTCCTAAGATCTTTTATAGGGCATCATCCTAAAGTAGGATGTAAATCCCCAGTGCCATTCAGGGGTACCGATCTCAGGTAAATCGTCGGTGAGGTCGTTGATACCTATTCCAGGCGAAATTTCCCAGTGAATGTCCGTCGAATTCTCAAATCATCCCCGATAGAAGGGTCTAGCATTTATTCTCATTGAAAATGGGGTTTGAACCGTTGACTTAGGGTTGATATCCCCAGTGAGTGTGCTTGACAGATGAATTGTTATCATATTCTCCAGTGAACAGTGCCTTGCCACATCAAAGTTCCCGTTGTGAATTATGCCCCGGTCAATTGATTCTTTTCCCCGGTGTAAGTCGCACTCTTCCGTGTGAAGTTATTCTGAACATCTTCGAGAGTTTTGTTCTCAGATCAGCTATGTTGGGACAAGAATATTTGTTTCCCCAGTGTAGTTGGTTATCTGAATGTATTTCCCAGTGGAGCTTTCTATCCGAATTAGATTCCTCTTCCCTAGTGAAAATTAATCACTCATTTGCCGATATTTCTACACCGATGTGCATTCCTCAGTCGAAGTCTCCCCAATGTGATCTTACTATTGAGATCTTTATTCTTGGAGACAAAAGTTATGTTCTCCCCGGTGCATCCTTGGTTTAAAAGCTTCATATCCCCACAAGAGGATTGATTCCCCGATGAAGTCTAATGCCATTTAATTTATTCAAGATGTTGATGGTTACTCGCGTATGTTTGCGAATTTCCCTATGAAGTTGTGTTCCCCAACGAAGTTTCTCTCGGAATTCCCCATGAAGTCTCCAAATTCTTCAATGAAAGTAGGAGAATTCTCTAGAGAAGTTTTATGTATCCTCAGTGAAGAGTAATGACTCTTTCCCGAGGAAGTCAAGATTTGGTTGAAGTCCAATTTGATTCTCCCCAAGTGAAGAACATTTCCCATATTGGAATTGCAATTCATTTTTGCAAGTGTTCTCCAAAATCCACTCCCCAGTGGTACATCTCTCTTGGATGATAATGGATTCTCAGCAGCCGATCATCGATACTACTACTTCTCATTTAATCATTCAAGCATGCATTCATTACATTACATTGCTATATATATCCAGAAGAAATAAACAACCTCTATGGTTTTACTCTCAAGATATTTCTCAACGGTATTCAACCTTCCTTGCTTTTCAAGTATTTGAGTATCCATACTTGGTTTGTGGTAATTCAGATAATTGCCACTCTTAAAGAATTATACCCCGCCTTTGGCCTAAGGGATATTATAGTTCTTGTGCATTTGCATGCACCCTTTTAAAGCCCGACATGGTGGCAATCATTGTTAGAGTCCTCTCAATCGGTCTCTTTCCCTCCTAAGTTCATCTTTGCACATATGTTTCTTATCCCCAGTGAGTTCATCTTTGTACAGATGTTTCTCTTCCCCTTGTGAGTTCTTCTTCGCCCGACGTCCTCTCCCTTGTGAGTTCACCGTCTCCAGGTGCCTTCTCTTTGTTTAGATCTACGATGTTAACTAGCTCTTCATGCCAAAGATCTATTTTTAAGTTCGTCTTCGCCTGACGTCCTCTCCCTTGTGAGTTCACCGTCTTTAGGTGTCTTCTCCTTGTTTAGATCTGCGAAGTTAACTAGCCCTTCGTGCCAAAGATCTATTTTTGAAGTTCGTCTTTGCCCGGGGTCTTCTTCCCTTGTTGAGTTCACCGTGGTCAGGTGTCCTCATTTTCTTAGACCTGCGAAGTTAACTCGCTCTTCGTGCCGAGGGTCTATGTTTGGAGTGATGTTCTTCCTCCTTATTGAGTTCTCATTTGCTTAGATCTGCGAAGTTAACAAGCTCTTCGTATCGAGGGTCTATATGAGGAGTGATGTTCTTCCTCCTTATTGAGTTCTCATTTTGTAGGTCTGCGAAGTTAACAAGCTCTTTGTGTCGAGGATCTAGGTTTGGGGTTCGTCTATCAACAGTCGTTTCTCCTTACTTGTTGAGTTCACCGTGGTTAGGTGTTCTCATTTACATAAACCTGCAAAGTTAACTAGCTCTTTGTGCCGAGGGTTTATGTTTGGAGTGATGTTTATCCTCCATGTGGAGTTCTCACTTGTTTCAAATCCGTGAAGTTAACATTCTCTTCGTGTCGAGGATCTATGTTTGGAGTTCGTCTATAAACAGTCGTTTCTCTTTCCTTGTTGAGTTTTCTTCTGCCTAGATCTGCAAAGTTAACAAGCTCTTCGTGCTGAGGGTCTATGCTCGGAAGCTATGTTCTTCCTCCTTGTTGGGTTCTTATTTTCTTAAATCTGCAAAGTTAACAAGCTCTTCGTGCCGACGGTCTATGTTTGGAGTGATGTTCTTCCTCCTTTATTGAGTTCTCATTGTTTAGGTCCGCGAAGTTAACAAGCTCTTCGTGCCGAGGATCTATGTCTGAAGTTCGTCGTTGCCTGACGTCTTCTCCCTTTTGAGTCCACCATGTCAGGTATCCTCTTTACCCTTGGTATGCGAAGTTGTTTATCAACAAATGCTTCGTGCCGAAGATCTTTGGTTATTCTCATCTTCGGTGAGTCACTCTTTCATGGGTGTCCTCTATATCATCCCTAGAGAATCGCTTCAATACAGTTGTTCTCGTGTGCAGAATTCCCGAGTTCGCATGTATACGTTTGTCCTCTTCATATCTCTATGCATCATCCTTGATGAGTCATTTCAGTACAATTGTTCTCGTGAGCGGAATGCTCGAGTTCGTTCGTATGAATTTGTCTCCTTTATTTCTCATCCTCACTGAGTCTCTCTTTTATGAGTGTCCTATCTTCATCATCTTTGGTGAGTCGCTTCAATACAAGTGTTCTCGTGAGCGGAATGCCCGAGTTCGTTGGTATAAGTGTGTCCTCCTTATGTCTCTCTAGCGTATATGTTCAAACAAAAAACAATCCAAAATATAATAATTCTCCGCTCACATTCAGAGCGCAAATTTTACGGTTCATTTAAGTATTCAATCATCTTCTACCTTGTTGGTTCGAAAGGCTTGCGCCAATCTCACCCCCTGGTCGAAGAAGATTGAATAGGGGCAGTTGTTGTACCCCAAAATTCGCCCTCTTTATTTTTTACAATAATAATTGGCTTACACTTGATCAATAGGTGCATTCCATACATATCATTCATACATTAACCATGGGATCTAATTTTTCTAATTGAGCAAGAGTGCACAACTTCGAGGAAGAGGTTTGATTCCCCAAAGTTGAATATTTGGGTTCTGTTAACTCAAGCGTCTTCTCAATGTACAAGATGCGTACATCCAGAAGCTTCCGATTGTCTCTCGAGAATTGAGGTTTTGGAATCTGATTCTCTCTTATACGGATATTGATTAAGGTTTTTGAGTAAGAGCAGGTTGTGGTCGAATATTTGAGTCAAAATTGATTCTATGGCCTTCTATGAGTCTTGAAGTATCTGTGTATGACTTATCGATCCACGTGATTCATCAGAAAATCAAGAGCGGTCGGGTAAAAATGATATTTGAATGTGTGTACTAAAAGTCAACAAAAGTCAAAGTTTGACCGGGTGGAATTTCTAGTCAAAATTATTGTCGAAAGTCAAGATTCGAGAAAATGTGAGCATTTGCTGAGAAAAGTCGGAAGAATCGGGTGAAAATGATGTTTCTTACAATATAAGTAATCTTGGATTTGGAAAAAATTTCTAAGTTTTAGGCACTTTATGTTCACGAAGTTGTGTTGTCGACTCTCTATCTCGCTCATCTATGGTCGGAAGTTTATGAATTGGTAATTGTTGGAAAGATCGTATTTCGTACTCCAAATTTGTCCTTGTGAAGATTTCTCCAGAAATGCCCGAATTTCGAGTTATGAGGCTCCGATGTTTAATGTTCATAACTTTTCAAATTTACACTTAGTGAAATTTTAAGTGTTTTTCAATGTGTTCAAGTACTCGACTTTGGAGGTATTTTACACGTGTTTCGAGACGCCGATTCGAGTTGAGTTCAAAATCAAAGTTATTTATTTCGTAGCAATCTACAACTTTGCTGAGGGAATCGAATTTATTCGGAGCTCGGATCAAAAGTTACGAGGCTCGAAAGTTATGAATTTATTATGTTACAATATTCAACACTTAAAATTTTTTTGGAGTGTTTGTTTACATGGCCAGAATGACGATTTCGAGTTTGATTTTATCATAGTTATCGGCTCCGAATTAAAAAATGTTCAACTGTAAAGTTGTTCATCTCGCGGCATTCTATAACTTTGCTGAAGGAATCAAATTCATTTGGGACTCGGATCGAAAGTTACAAAGCCAGGAAAATAAGAATTCGTCATGTCTGCAACATTCGAATGGTTTTTGTGCGTATGTTCGGGGTTGTTTTTATCATCGATTCGATCGCCGTGTGGAAAAACTCTGAACACGAAAGTTGGAGTTTGTCATGTCTCCTACAAGTTTCGTTCATAAAATTTTTTCATTTCGGACGCCGGAGCGAAAGATATGGAGCGTCGTAGTTGACAGTTTGAAGTTGCCAAAATACGAGATGGTGCATGTATTCTTGCCATGCATACTGAAACATTTTATCGAACAGTTGTCGTGCACATGTTTGAGGTTGTTTTCTCGTCGATTTGATCGCCGCACAAAAAAACTCTGAACATGAAAGATGGAGTTTGTCGTGTCCTCTACAAGTTCCGTTTAGAAATTATTTCGTTTCGGACATCGGAACGAAAAATATGAAGCACCGAAATTGACGGTTTGAAGTTGGAAAATTGCTGCAAGTAGGGCTGCTCATTTCATCCGCGGATACGGATATCCGCCGGATATCCGCTTGTACGGACCGGATCGACCCAATCCGTTTACCAACGGATCGGATAACGGATGCTAATATTTTCCATCCGCAGAAAACGGATAATTTGGATATATCCGGCGGATATCCGCGAATATCCGTTATCCGTTCATTTTAATCCAAAATCCAAATATTCATTTCATTTTATCCAAACAAAATCCAGGTTCACTACTTCACTTTCAGTGTCTCTCTCTCACGTTCTCTCGTACTTCTCCGCCCTCTCGGCCCTCATCCCTCTCCGCCCTCTCCGCCCTCCTCCGCCCTCTCCTCTGCCCTCTCGTTCTCTCCGCCCTCCTCAGCCCTCTCCTCCGCCCTCTAGTTCTCCAATCTCCGCACTGTTGCCCTTGCCCTAATTTCCTCCGCGGCGCCAATCTCACTTCTCTCGTTCTCCAATCTCCACTGCTCTCTCAAAGGTATGTACTTTCCTATTTCTCAGTTTGTAATTGAGAATGCTTGTTCTGGTATTGACTGTTCCACTCGCCTATTCATTCTTCATAATGATTTTTCATGTTTTAATAGCTTTTCTGAGGATTAAGATTTGTGGTTTCTGGATTATTTAACAGTTTTCCAAGATATATTCATAAGGATTTGTAACTGTTTAGGATTGATTGTTTTTTTTAGATTTTTTTTGCACACTTCATGTTAGTATTAATCTTGCATGCTTAATGCTACGTTTTGCAGTAGCTGTTAATCTGAGCTGACTCCAATTCTGAGGTTGTTCTGTTGGTAAGCATGTGGTTGCAGGGGATTTGGAATTTGGGGACAATGATCCATTTGGATTTGAGCTATACTTTACAGTTTAAAATGGTTATGATGCTGATTCTGTTCTTAAAATGGGGGGTTGTTTAAATGGGGGGTTGTTTAAAATGGTTATGATGCTGATTCTGTTCTGCTGCAAAGGCATTCCTGTGAATTTTGAAAGAATTTATCTTCTTTATTAATATTAGGACTATGTTTAGTTTGAAGATTATTTGAAAGCAGGTAGTGTATTTGTTTGTAGTGCATCTAGTGCATCTAGCAGGTAGTACATTTAGATCTCTTGTGCATCTGACATGCTCACAAGCAGAGTAACCCCAATTATACTAGTACACTATATATTACATGATAAGTTACGCAATACTGCCATAACTAATATCTTAAAATATAATGTAAGCCATTGCTGTTCTTAGATTAGATAGATATTTTACGTATATTCTAATACTTGATTTGAGCGCTAGAATGCTAAAGATTCTTTTTACTGCTACAAAGGAAAATAATCACCAAAATTAGCAATGAAGGAAATGGTTTCTGCACACCTTATGCATTTCTTGGTTCACAAATACATACCGAGATGATTTAACAGTAACTACGACTTCTGTCAAATTTTATTCTCACTTTTGCTTCATGTTTTCAGACCTCCAATGTCGACACCCACACCTTCGGAGAGTGTTGCTAATAACAATGGAAGCAATACTACGGCGGAGACTCCAGCAGCTGGTGGTTCACCAAAGAAAAGAAAAAGGTCAGTAGTTTGGGACCACTTTCATCTTTATATGGAAGATGGTAATCAGAGAAGTAGATGCAATTATTGTCCAGCAAATTATGTGTATGGTCCTTCTAGTATGGGAACTACAAACTTGTTAAGTCATATGCAAAAGTGCAAAAATAATCCTGATAATCGTAAGAAGTCTCATCAAATTGAGGATTTTTGTCGAGCTGCTGGCGATAGTGAGGGGGGAACTGAAAAAAGAGAGATATCTGGTTTGACTAAATTTGATCAGAAACTTGTCTTGGATGCCTTAATCAGGATGATTGTGATAGATGAGTTGCCATTTCGATTTGTTGAAAATGAAGGGTTTAAGTATTTCATGTCTGTTGCTTGTCCTTTATTCTGCTTTCCATCTAGAAGTAAGGTTGGAAGAGATTGTCTAGCATTGTACAAGGTTGAAAAAGAATCTTTGAAAACCTTTTTCAGAAAATCCAAACAAAGAATTTCCCTCACCACTGATTTATGGACATCAAATCAGAACCTTACTTACATGTGCTTGACTGCTCACTTTATTGATGATGATTGGAAGCTCCAAAAGAGAATAATAAACTTCATGGCATGTCCTAGTCACAAGGGGGAGGAAGTTGGTCTGTTGATAGAGGAACTTTTGAATGGTTGGGGGGTTGATAATGTTTTCTCTGTAACTGTTGATAATGCAATTGCAAATGACAAGACGGTTGCTTACTTGAAAAAGAAATTTGTGAATAAGGGGACTTCTGTGGCTGGTGGGAAATATCTGCATGTTAGATGTGTTGCTCATATAATAAATTTGATTGTGAAATGTGGCTTGAAAAAACATAATGAGTCAATTCAGCGGATACGCCACTTAGTGAAGTATGTACGAGGTTCTCCTGCTAGATTGCTTAAGTTCAATGAGTTTGCTGGAAAAGAAGGCGTAGAAACAAAAAAGTCTTTAGCTGGTGATGTTACTACAAGATGGAACTCTACGTATTTGATGTTGAATAGGGCTAATCTGTACAAGAATGTTTTTGAGAGATACAGGGATGAGGATGCTTCTATGCGTGGGGATTTTCCACTTACTGGTGAAAATGCATTTCAGAGGAGTCCGATTGGGTTTGGAGATTTTATGGAGAAAATCCTAGAACCATTTCATGATATTACCATTCGTGTATCTGGTACTTCTTATGTCACCTCTAATATTTTTATGGATGAAATTGGAACCATTTATAACTACTTGAAGGATTGGATAGGAAGTGAAAATGAATGTTTGGTGGAGTTAGCTACAAAAATGAAAGAGAAGTTTGACAAGTATTGGGGAGTGGAAAATGAGAGGGCTAACTTGATATTTTATGTTGCTAGTATCCTCGATCCACGATATAAATTTCACTTGGTGAAGGCAGGTTTGATTCATATGTTTGGCGAGGAGTTGGGAAAGCCTTTGGCTGATTTGGCATTTGATTGTTTGAAAGAGTTGTTCGAAGACTACAAGAAAACTACTCTCATTCCAAAATCAGACTAGGAATTCGGGGTTCATCTTCTTCCGCTTTGGTGGGTTGGGTAAGAAATCTTCTAAATTGGTGAAGCCGAATATGTCATTTATAACAATTTGCAAGCTACTATGGGTATCATGCAGACCGAGCTTGAGAAATACCTAGCTGCGATTTACATAAACAAGAAGCGATGACTTTTGTGATTTTCAAATTCTTGAGTGGTGGAAGGATCATAAGAGGATTTTCCTTTTAGCAAGAATGGCTCGGGATGTATATGCTATCCCTGTATCTACAGTTGCATCTGAGTCGGCGTTTTCCACTGGTGGTCGTGTGATTGATGACTATAGAGCTTCAATGGCCCCTTCAACCGCGGAGGCCTTGATATGCACACAAGATTGGATTCGCCATGGACGTATCTTGACGGATGAGGAGGAGTTTGAAATAATTCAAGAGATTGATAATGGTAACTTACTACTTTTGTATGTTTTAAACTTCTTGAATTTGGTTGTTTATATTGCTAATGTATTTGTTGTTTATATTTGTTCAGAGTTGTCTTAAATGCGGCTTAATGATGAAGTGTCGGTAAATCATGGTTGACTGGATTTCTACTTGATGAAGTTGAACAAGACTACAAGTTGTTTTATTTACTTTTCGATTTGGACATTTGAATTTAAATCATGTTATATGTATTGAATTTATGTTACTATGTGTAATGGTATTATGGATTTGAATCATGTTGAATTTGTAATATGTAAAAAGGGCTGCTCATTTCATGTTGATCGATCTGTGTCCGTTGCGCAGCCCTATATGTAATACTGAATTTGGGACAAAATAGTAATTTTTTATTTAATTCTGACGGATAACGGATATCCGCTGGATTTATCCGTTATTCAGCGGATTTATCCGTATCCAATCCGTTCAAAACGGATCGGATAACGGATCGAGTATCTGCCTATCCGTTTGAACGGATATCCGTGTAAACGGATGCGGATCGATCCGTATCCGTCCGTTGCGCAGCCCTAGCTGCAAGACATGCTTGGAATTTGCCCAGCCAAGCCAGGACTTTCATCGAGCAGTCATGTGGCAAATTTCAAACACTTTTTCTCCATGATTATTGCTCTCTTTAAGCGAGCGACAAACTGCAAAGTTGTTCTACCCCACGCGATATTTCCAACAGCGTCGGGTTTGCATTATTCGGTCGAATATCGAAGAATATACAAGTCCACAAAGTAGTGCACTTGGCTATGAACAAACGGTTGACAATGTTTATAAAAATTCCACGATAATGCAATCGATTATGATCTCCAATCTTCGGGATCGATTTAAGGTATGCTACAAGCATTATCTCTAAATGTTTTCAACATGGGAATTGCTTAGCCGCATGCCTTCTTCAATTTTGATGTTGGGAGTTTAGTTCGAGGAGGCTTACATCTCGAGTTACTATGCCTTGAAGAAGTCGGTCTGATCATATTTCGAGATAGTATGTTAATAACCATTTTTTTAATACAGGAAGGTGGGTTTCTTGTTTTCTTCACGTCTTTTCCCTCATTTTATGATCCAAAAGAAAAAAAGAAGATAGTTACAGTATTGGTAACCGAAAAATCAAAGGATATAACTATATATCAATGAAGTCGCTATTGAACGTTTTTTATCCTGCCAAGAGGGAAAGGTAAACATCGAGTAAACCTGAAACGGAGAAATCACGGTCTTGCGACAGAGAGATCGGGTAAGGAAGTTTGTTACGCGAGGGGAAGGGATTAGCACCCCACGCACCCGTAGTACTCTACGGTATCCGCTTTTACTTTCTATCTAATGGGTGTAAAGGTCTAACTATATCTGTATATGGTATAAGGTATGCATGTGTAAAAAGAAAATAAAAGAAGAAAAAGAAAACACGGAGAAAAGAAGGAAATATTTACAAAGGTTGCTCGATTTAGCCCCGCGACAGGATGCCTACGTATTCCCTCGTGCAATGGGAAAGTCAGAGCGCCGTAGTTCGGCTCACTTATTTTGGTTAGTTTGTGTTTTTTAGATTAGCAGACGAAACAGCAAACGATGACGAAACACCTCTATGATGACGAAACATCGGCTACAGACGGGATGACGAAACATCGGGAGACGGGATGACGAAACATCAGCAAACGAGATGACGAGACATCAAAGGATGAGATGGTGAAACATCAGAGGATGAGATGGCGAAACATCAACAACAGGACGACGAAGCACCAATAGCAAACAGGACGACGAAACATCCTAGACTAATTGGTTTGTATCTTTTACTTTGGAAAAAGTTTCAGATTATTAGAATGTTTTAATGCACTTGACAAAAACAAGATTTTAATTTTAAGGATGCAAAAGCATAAAGGTAAAATGGCTAAGGGAAACTAACCTACTTCTAAATCCTAATGTTATCATGCAAAGTTGCTCCTAAGTTATGGATATAAACAAGGGGAAGATCTACCTAAAGTTATCATGCATGGATAGCAGACCTAAGTGTCATACCCTAAAATTTTCCCTCTTACTTTTCAAGACAATTCTCATATCCATACTCAAGGATTCCCCAAGGGTTGACCAGACAAACCCTCTCCTAAACAATCAACCCAGACTAGGGTTTGGCTATTCTCAGATCAAGATGGGTTCTCAACACCTCCAATGATCATCATGCCTCCTCATATGCTTCATAGAATCTCCATGAGAAGTCTTAAGCCTTACAAGTCAAGCTTCCTCAGACAATTGCTCAGATGGTTGAAAATTAGTTGTATTGGACAAAAAGTCAACTATGGTCAACATACAGTCAAACTTCATGATTTTTGGTCAACATCCTCGTTTCTTTTAGAGGAGGGGAAGTGCCTTGGTCATCTTGTTTCTCTGAAGCCCCAATCAGAACCGCCATGTTGGAGGATCCTTTGTTTTGCACCAAGTTACTGGAGTCCCCATGAGGAGAAGAGTTGATTGGAGCAGCAACCTTTGATGGAGGAGTCGAAGTAGTAGGATTTGGATTCGAAGTATCCTACATAAACAAAGAAAGTTTAAAAGCATGTACCAAGGTACGAATAACTATTTTGTTAAGGATTCGAATTCAATTTACCTGTGGATTATCGGAGGAAAGGTTACTGTCTATATGTTCCAACATTACGTTGGAGGTCGAAGGTGGAATTTTGGATTTAGTTGAGGAGCAACATCTCTAGAATCAAGTCCAGAAATGCTAGTAGGCTCAATGCCTTTGGAAACTTCTCTTTTCTGCTTCTTCTTCGAAGCTGTTGGTGAATTCCCTCCAGCCTTGGGATTTTTCCCAGTGGTACTTGGTTTTCTCTTCTTCGGAGTGGTTGGTGGAAGCTTGTTAGTCTGAAAAGGTTTAAACATGAGTTAGACCTCAATCATAAATTTCACTTTATTCGAAACATCAGGGTTAATTGATTACCTTTGGAGTTGGAACAGTTGTTGTTGTTGGTGTTGTTGTTGTTGCAGTAGTTGTTGTTGGTATTGCTAAAGGCACGTTATCATCAGTTTCGATGGTTTGTTGAGAACTACTTCCTTCCTTAGCCTTCGAAGCAACAGTCTTTATCCTGATGGCTGAAAATCGAAACAATTAAGGTAAAATGTTAAAAATAAAGAAAGTAAGAAACATTTGGGATTTCCCAAGCATTCGCACCTGCGTCTTGATTAGATATAATCGACATGGCAGAAAGGTCATAGCGAAGATGTCCTGGGAAATTATGGAGCCAATGACGAGCCCATGTCACTGTCTCAGATGGCTTTAGTTTCTTTTGAGATTTGTATTTGAACATCTCTTTGCAAGTCAACCACCAAGGGTATGGAGGAAACCAAGCCAGAGCCAGTTCTGAGGTAGGCAATCTAGCAAATTCAGGTGGATGCATTTCGAGTGCCAACCTATACCTATCCTCAGGTGACAACCCTGAAGGAAGTTTGAACTTAGAAACTTTTTCTTTAAATTTTTCCTTCAAGGTTTCAGACGCTCGATACACAGTGGTTTCCAAGCGTGTGGGATCATAAGTAGTTTCGAAATAATTATGAAAAGCCCTAATCTCTTGGGCGTGAGTGAACATACCTTTCTTGGAGTGTACCTGCACATCGAACGCATCAGTTAGTTTCTGTTGAATGGTGAGGGTATCGAACATATAAGATTGGTAGAACTTAGTCCACCATTCCAGAAAACCCTTCGCTGTAAAGTGTGTTGGTTCAAAAGGTATTAGTTCGAACTGAGCGAAGTCTTGGTATTATTCTTGTTGCATCTTGGCTTCTCTTGCTTTAAAGGTTCGACTAGAAGTGATGGCACTCTGTGTTTGGAACAGAGGTTCGGGGATTAACTGACACAGGCCAAATTGTCTGGAAACAAAGTTAGGTTGATAGGCAAAGAGAAAGATTTGATTCTTGGAAGGAGTGATTCGTGAGGAAATTAATCTAGGAAGCAAAAAGGCTTTCCAAATATCTTGAATTTCTTTACTTTTAGCTGCTTCTGAAAGAGACATGGTGAACCATGATGGACCATGAGTCCTTGAAGCGAAGGGTGCCATGGTCTCTTCAAATTTGTGTCTTTTGGAAAAAATCATGATGTAGTTTGAGAAAAGGACTTTGAAGTCAGCTTTGTCATCATTCGGAGTGAGTTTTCGCAGCCTTGTACCTTCAATAATTCTATCCTCTATCTCCGGATCTTGTTCGACAATGGTGTCAGCAGTTGATAATGAGGATTCAAACATGGCATTTAGCCATAATTGGAGTAACCAGAAAGGGCCAGCCAGCAGGATGTTTTTGGGGGTATGGGATTTCAAACTTGAAACGGATGATCTTAAGCTTTCGTAAAGATCAACAAGTAACAGTTCGCTCAAACATACCCTCCTATTCTCATGTAAGTCCCTAGCTAAAGGAATAAACCTACTAGCTACCTGTAAAGACCTGCTACAGAATATGTATCTTGATAACTATAAAGTGAGAAAGGCAATGTGTTCCACATCTGAGACACTATCTCCCTCAGTGTGGTAATGGCTAATGAATTTGGAAAAGCTGGCTAATTTGACATCGAAGTCAATAATACTGGAGTGTTCTTCATTATCAGGGATGTAAGTTTCACCCACTGGTGAAAGACCAGTGATGGCTGCTATATCGAAAAACGTGGGCGTTATCATTCCACCAGGAAGATGAAAGGTATTGTAGGTACTATCCCAGAAGTATAGTGAGGAAAATAACAGAGGGTGACTATAGGTGAAACCTGGTTTCGATAGTTTGATCAAATTATAAATTCCTAGTTCCTCCCATTGATGTGATTTCTTGGCTTCTACTTTGGTGAGCCAGTTTTGGTAAGCTATGTCAGCGGTAGGGCAGGATCGAAACGGTTTAAAGTTACTTTTCACATAATCTAGTACAAAGGGATCTTTTGGGGGAATGGTTGGAGTTTCTATGGCTTTCGAATTAGAAGACTCGCCTATCTTAGGGATATCCATTTTATTAAACAAGGGTTTGAAATTATAACAGACAGGGAAGATTTTCCTAGTATCTTTCAATATTTCAAAAACTGTAAGAGGACCCATTAGAGCAAACCTCTTTCCAGCAGCATTAGTTGGAATCAGTACCTGAGAGGCGTATAGCATTTCCTTCTCCTTGGAGATCATTTGAGGGAGAAGCACGGCTTGACCCTGGTAAGTGCCTATCTTACTTTCCATGATGGTTCCTGTGTTCTTGTTCTTCTTCTTGGAAGTTTTCTTCAGTTGGGATGATGTTGTTGAAGACATTGTTGAAGATTGTTGAAAGTTTTAGGGTTTTAGTGAGAGTAGAAGAAGAAAAGAGTTTCAGAAATGTGGGAAAAAAGATAAAAGACTAAGTTGATTAGTTTTTATAGTGTGGAAGTTTAAACACCCACTAAGTAAGACTAGGATACGTGGGAGTCGTGGGTTGGATCTAGAAGGAGGTGGCGTAAAAGTTGATATTGGTAATAAGTATGATTAAACATCATCATCACTTTTGTAACCGCACCATACTTTGATTACTAGTTTAATACGGTTAAGAAATCCAAGAGGCGTCTTGATTGATGTGGTTGAAGTCATGCACAGTAAATATCGTGATTACTCAAAAGTCACATCAAAATCTTGTGAATATGTTTCAAATAAGTATTCCTCAAGAGGTTCGAAATACATATTTTAAAGGGGCATTTTGTTGGCTGAAGATTTTGATGATACAATTCGAAATGAAGCAATATGGATGTTTCGTTGGAATAAAGTAAATGTCACAATTCGGAATGGAAGAAATGGTTCTTCGAATAGAGATATCAAAGCTCAGAGCTTCGAATAGCAGTTGTGAAGATACAGTTAAAAGAAGCTTCGAAGTGGTAACAAAATTGTGTCTGAGAAGGTTGTGAAGTGAGTTCGAAGCGAAGGCTACCAGAGCGTTTGAAATTCAAACGTAAGCGGAATATTAGAAATTCAAATATATATGTGCTGGAGCGTTCGAAGACGCGTGGAAGCTAGAGAGAAACAGCGCTCTGCATGTTCTGAACGTGGCAAAATCTTATAAGCAAGACCGTTATGGTCGAAGTAGTATAAATAGAAGTCTTAGTGTTAGGATTTCGTGTGTCATATCTATTGTACAAAATTCAGTAAACATTCAAAATACCACATGGCTAGGGAAACGAATGCTCGAACAATGTACGTATGATAACACCAAACATTTATAATTCAGTAAAACTCTTTATCTTTTCCAGTCTATCTTCCATTTTCATGTCAATGTCATTTAAATACTTTTACATTCAAAGTCATTTACTCTTTTTCTGCATTTAAACGTTTTCTTCTATTCGAATCCTTTACATTTCAGAAATCTTTTACATTAACATTTTACATTCATGCTTTTACATTCATGTCTTTACACTGAAATATTTTACATTCATGTCTTTACATTAAAGTCATTTATTCTTTCTGCATTTAAACATTTCTTTGCAATCGAATCTTTATTCATTCAATTCAGTTTCGTATTTCTTTACTTGATCATGTCATTAGATTCTTTATTATGGTAATCGAAGTGAATTGAAGACTGATACCAAGACTTTGGGGCACCCGAACTCCATTCCTTGGGAACCTTACCTCAAATGGGTGCGAGCTCGAGCTCAAAACCTCATGATGCCATTCACGCCTGTTCTACCAGTAATTATGGAACCTGTTGCTATAGGTGACGTACCCTATGCCGTTCTCCATCCTGACATGCCTACTGATTTTGAAGACTTGAAGAGATCCTGGATTCAACTAAAAGAAGAAAGGGATACCTTTGAAGCTCAGTGCTATGCAAGCGAGAAGAAAGTGCTAGAGTTGACCAAGCTACTTCACGAGGAGCGGAACATCAATGCCTACATTGGCACCAAGAGGAAGCGCCCATGGGAGACTTAGAGCTTTTGATTTATATGCTTTTCTTTTATTGTTTTGAACTATCTCTTGTACTTAAAAAGAAAAAGAATAATGAAAAGTACTAATAAATGTTTGTTCATTGCTTGTTTAACAAATTTAAATCTCTAAGGTCCTTGAAAACATTGCATTGCATTCGCATAAACATTGCATAGCATAGCATAAACATTGCATCACAGGTACATTGGAGATTGGTTTTCTCATTTGCTCGCTATTTATTTTAGCAGAAATGGCTCTTGAACAGACTGTCAAAGATCTCCAAGCTCAAAATGCTCAGTTTCAGCAGATGTTCACCAACTTGGTCCAAGGCCAAGAAGATCTGAAGAAGCTCATCAACAAGAAGAAGAAGGTTGTTGGTCTCCTCAACATGGGTAGACGTTTCAAAGGGGGTCCTAAGGTGGTCAATCGGTTCGAGCTCTCCGAAGGAAGTGTCCATACCGAGGGAAGTACCAAGGGTGATGAAGGTGAGCAGCGTGAGCCCAAGAAAGGAGGAGAGGATCACTCTGATTATAGCCAACACTCTGATGAAGATGACAAGTACAAACAACTTGAAGACCGTCTGAATGCTGTGGAAAGCTTGAAAATGTCCGGGTTGAACTTTGATGATCTGAGTCTTGTTCCTGGTGTTGTGATTCCTCCCAAGTTCAAAGTTCCAACTTTTGCCAAGTATGATGGCATGTCTTGCCCTAAGCTGCATTTGAAGTCCTATGTTCAGAAGATCAATCCCCACACTGATGACAGAAAGTTGTGGATGCACTATTTTCAAGAGAGTTTGTCCGGAACCCAGTTGGAATGGTACTATCAACTAGAGAATGACCGTATCCGTACTTGGAGTGATTTGGTGATGCTTTCTACAATATGAGTACAATGTTGAATTGACACCCACCGCATGCAACTACAAAGCATGTCTATGGGTCGTGACGAGAAGTTCAAGGAGTATGCTCAGTGGAGAGATCTAGCAGTGAGTTCAACCACCCTTGTCCAATAGGAGTTGGTTGATATGTTCATGGGAACACCGACAGCCCGTTCTTCAATCATCGATTGGAAATTCTTCATCCGATTCACCGAGTTGATATTGACAAAGCGATTGAAGTCGGTATCAAGAGTGGAAGATTCGGTGAGACATCTTCAAATGTCGAAGAGATCTTTTGGTGCTAAGAAAGAAGCCAATGTTGTGTATGGTCGAAAAGTCGAGCCAAGACCGACCGCTCCAACTGTGGGGCCAGTGATCTCCAATCCTACATCAAGACAACCTCGCGAGACAACGCGAGCCGTAACGCGCCACGAAGACGGTTACGAAGATCAACATGCCTTTGTCGCAAGCCTTGCAACACATGTTGAACGCAGAGTGATAACCTTGAGGGATCCTCCTCGAATGTCAACACTTCCTCTCCGGTACAATCCTAATGCTAAGTGTGCTTACCATTCCAATAGCCCAGGCACGACATCGACAATTGTTGGGCTCAAGAACAAGATTCAAGACATGATTGAAGCTAAGCATTGAGTTTGATCCTCCTGTTGAGACCGAATGTGATCAATGCGCCTATGCCTAACCATGACAAGAATTCCAATGTCACAGGTGATACTTATGTTTTCAACATAGATGACTTGACCATCCCTCCGATGACGTTAAGAAGAATTTGTTGCAAGCGGTGTCAACCCAGATGTCCGAGAATTGTCGTGGTGCCCATCCGCGATGGTTGTGTTTGGTTGAGAAGACGTGTTCAAGCATGATGGACAACCGTGAGATACTATTTCGAAACCACCTGCGTAAGTGTGAAGAAATGTCTAAGTTGAAGATCGACAATGCGAGCGAAACTGTACCATCTGTGTGGGATACCTTGGGGCAGCCAAGTGGAAAATATGATTACATGGTGAAGTACACAGTCCCTGATAGTTACAAGATTCCTATTGAAGATGTTAAGGCGACCGGATGGGGTGACGATTTCCCAGAAGACTATGCTGATGTTAACACAATAAGGATTTCCTCTGCTGATCCCGTGCCTAGGGTGGCACCTCTCATCATCACTTCTCCAAGACCAGTTCCATATTCCTCCGACAAAGCTATCCCTTGGAACTATGGAGCTGACGTTTACTATCATGGCGTCAAGCAAGACCCTCTGACTATTGAAGATCTTACTGCTGAAGTGTCTATTCCTGACATCGACAACATCACCGGATCAAGTAAGGTGACCAGAACCGGAAGAGTATTCTCTCCAGAGATCTCTCCTCCAAAAGACATCTCCACCAGATTCCATACTCAATCAATATCCCCACTAGAGGAAAGAACCAGACTCATCCCGCTCAACCGTATACCAAAGGAAGTTATCAAGACACCTCCAAACAAGAAATGGAGGAAATTCAAGATCATCAAGAAGAGTGATTACAATGTTGTGGAATGGGACAGACTCATCCAAGATATCCATGCTTGCTCGCTCTTGTGCTCGAGGCTCATGCTAACGCCTTGGTGAAATTTCAAGAATTCTCATGTGCCGCAAGACACTACCATCGATCAATTCGTTTGTATTGCTAGCCCGGCGCCAACAACGGCCTAGGTTTCTCGATGTCGATTTGACTGAAAGAAACATAACAAAGCCTTGCACATCTCTTGAATGCAAGGGCACTACATGTCTCATGTTTTGGTTGACACCTCGCTTTGAATATCCTTCCGAAGATCGCTTTTGATCGACTTGATGTCGAAGGGTTGGTTCGAGACCCAGAAATTATCGTGAGAGCTTTTGATGGTTCTAAGCGAACAGGCTTGGAGAGCTCATCACTGTTAAAGTCGGTTCCCACTTTTGACTCTACTTTCTTTGTCATGGACATCCGTCCACCTACTCTTGCCTACTTGGACGCCCGATACATGGGGCGCGTACCTCTACCCCGCATCGAAATCAAGTACCCGTGAAAGGGAAGGTTGTTACAAAGGTGAAGAAGAGTATATGGTCACCATCTACTGCTCCAATACCTCGAGATGGAGGGTGAATTCTTCGAGACTCAAGCTTTGAAGCAATACCCGAGTCATGCTGTTGACTCTCCCACCACTCCGGTTACACAAGTTCCGCCTAGGATGGCCTCAGAAAGATGCTCAAGTTGAAGAAGGTAGCTCTATTTGGGGACAGCCCCGATCTTCCTTTCAAATTTGACAAGACCGGTTTAGGCTTCACTATCAAGGGTCGAGATGATACGCGAACGTGCGCCAACTTCCTTTTCGCATCGCCGAGTGGAATCCATGCTATAGAAGATGACGACAACGCTTCGACATCGCAAGTGGATCTTCCCAACTCCAGAGGGGGCTCAAGAATTGGAAGATCAAGACGTCTACCAATCTCCTTTAGTCGAGTAATTGCTCTTGTTTTGTTTTGCTTTTCGATTTCTTTATGTTTTGAACAATAAACTTTGAAAGCCAGTGCCTTGCCCGGGGCATCATGGCTCGCTTATGAGGGTTATTATCCGTTGTTTGCGATTTTCATTCAATAAATTCGTTGGACTTTTGCATTCAATTGTTTGTTTTCTTTCTTTACTTTATCACCCCTTCAAAAGCTATGTGTTTCTTACACACACCCACGTGATACACTAGTAATCACTCCGAATCTCGTTAATAACAACTATGCTAGTGCTAAATATGACTTTGATAATCCGATCTACCAAGCCAAGACGAAAGTGAGGAAGATTGTGAAGTGCCAGAGAACTTGTTAGCACAAAGAAGAAGAGCGATACAGCCACACGAAGAGCAAGTTGAGGTTGTGAATTTGGGTACGACGAAGATGTAAAAGAGATCAAGGTAGGAGCGGGTCTTGAGAAGTGTTAAAGAAAGATTGGTTCGATGCTACGAGACAATGTTGAGGTTTTGCTTGGTCATACGAAGACATGCCGAGTTTAGACATTGATATTGTGGTTCATCGATTGCCGACAAAGAAGGTTTTCTCCCTGAAATGTAAGGTCTGTCGATGCGTCCCGAGATGTCGAGAAAATCAAAGCCGTTATGAAGCTTCAACGCTGGTTTCTTAGTCACACCTCTTATCCCCAGGTTGCAAATGTGGTACCCGTGCCTAAGAAGGATGGTAAGGTGCGAATGTGTGTGGATTACGAGATCCGAACAAAGCAAGTCCGAAAGATGATTTCCACTTCCTCATATTGATGTTCGTTGACAACACCGCCAAAGAAAGTTTTCTCCTTCATGGATGGTTTCTCCGTTACAATCGATCAAAATGGCTCCAAGACATGGAGAAGACTACTTTGTTACACTGGGGCACTTTCGCTACAAGGTTATGCCGTCGGATCAAGAACGCGCGCCACTTACCAGCGTGCTATGGTGACATTGTTTCATAACATGATTCATCACGAGATAGAGGTCTACGTTGACGACATGATAGCTCGGTCGCAGACTGAAGAAGAACATCTTGATCATTTGCAGACACTATTTGACAGATTGAAGAAGTACAAACTGAGACTTAATCCTAACAAGTGCACTTTTGGAGTCAGATCCGGAAAACTCTTAGGGTTTGTTGTCAGTGGAAGAGGTATTGAAGTTGATCCCGCCAAGATTAAAGCTATTCAAGAGATGCCAGCTCCCCGCACCGAGAAAGAAGTCAGAGGTTTCTTGGGCCGATTGAACTACATTGCCAGATTCATTGCACACCTAACTGCTACCTGTGAGCCAATCTTCAAGTTGCTAAAGAAAGATCAAGTAGTGGAATGGAACGACGATTGCCAAATCGCTTTTGACAAAATCAAGGAGTACCTTCAGAATCCTCCTATCCTGATGCCGCCTGCCGAAGGAAGACCTCTTATCATGTACTTGACAGTGTTAGAGAATTCAATGGGGTGTGTGTTGGGGCAACATGACAAGTCTGGTCGAAAAGAGCATGCAATATACTACCTTAGCAAAAAGTTTACCGACTGTGAAACAAGATACTCGCAGCTTGAGAAAATTTGCAACGCTTTGGCTGCTCGCCGACTAAGACAAAGATATGTTGACTCACACTACCTTGTTGATTTCTAAGATGGATCCGATAAAATACATCTTTGAGAAACCAGCTCTCCTAAGAATAGCAAGATGGCAAATGATCTTGACCGAGTATGACATCCAAGACACTTCTCGAAAGCAATCAAAGGAAGTGTAGTAGCCGATCATTTGGCTCATCAAGCCGTAGATGACTATCGCCTATGCGTCAATTTCCAGATGAAGATGTTTTACTAGTTACGATCGGAAGAACTGTGCCCGACGAAGGACCGAACAAGGATCCCGATGGACTATGGTCTTTGATGGAGCCTCAAACGCACTTGGCAATGGCATTGGCGCCATTATCACATCCCCAGTGACATACGCCTTTCACCGCCAGATTATGTTTCATTGCACGAACAACATGGCCGAGTACGTGCATCATGGGTATCAAAGTCGCTATTGACTTAAGAATCAAGTTCTTGCAAGTGTATGGAGACTCGCTTTAGTGATCACCGATAAAAGGCGAGTGGGATAAGCATCCGAATCTCATTCCGTATCGAGAGCATGTTCGAGTTTGATCCCTACTCAAGAGATTACTTTTGATCACGTTCCACGAGAAGAGAATCAAAGCGACATTAGCTACTATGTCATCTATGTTCAAGGTTAGATGGGACAACGAGGCTCCCGGATCATCATTGAGAAGTTCGACGAACCAACAGCATTGTTATGAGCTTGATATGTAGAGAAACCTTGGTACTATGACGTGAAGAGGTATCTTGAGACTCGAAATATCCAGGGCATCTCATTAATGATAAGTTCATGAGAAGATTTGCATCTAAATTCTTTCTCAAGAACGACATCTTATACAAGCGCAACCACGACTTGTGCTTACTACTGTAGACCGTAAAACCGAATGCGTATCATGGAAGAGTTACACGAATTTGGTACCCACTCCAAAGGACACACCATGGCTAAGAAGATTTTGAGAACAGTTACTATTGGTCCACCATGGAAGCGATTGTCACCGCTATGCTCGATCTTGTCACAAGTGCCAGGTTTATGCCAACAAAGTACACGTACCTCCAGTACCTCTGAATGTTTTAACTTCTCCTTGGCCTTTTGCAATGTGGGGCATTGACATGATCGGAGAGATTAAGCCCACAGCTTCTAATGGACATCGCTTCATCCTTGTAGCAATCGATTACTTTACCAAGTGGGTAGAAGCAGCCTCGTATGCATCTGTTACCAAGAATGTTGTGGCTCGATTCATCAAACATAATCTTATCTGTCGGTATGGCACTCCCGAAAGGATTATCACAGATAATGGCTCCAATCTCAACAATAAAATGATCACCGAACTCTGCACGCAGTTCAAGATCAAGCATCACAATTCATCTCCTTATCGGCCTAAGATGAATGGCGCAGTGGAAGCCGCCAACAAGAACATTAAGAAGATTATACAGAAGATGACAGTGACTTACAAAGATTGGCATGAGATGTTACCATTTGCTCTTCATGGTTATCGCTACAAAGACGAACATCAACAGGGCAACCCTTCTCTCTTGTATACGGTATGGAAGCCGTCTTACCCATCGAGGTTCAGATACCCTCAACCAGAGTCCTCCAAGACGCAGAGTTAGGAGAGGACGATTGGGTTCAGACTCGCCTTGACCAGATTAACTTGATTGATGAGAAACGACTCGCGTCCATCCGCCATGGATGATTTATCGAGCGAATGATCAAAGCATTTAACAAGAAGGTCAAACACCGAGTCTACCAAGTCGGTGATCTAGTAGTCAAGCGCATCATTCTTCCACAAGGTGATCCCAGGGGCAAATGGACTCCCACCTACGAGGGACCGTTTGTAGTCAAGACAAGATTTTCGGAGCTATGATACTTAGCACCATGGATGGTGAAGACTTCCACACCACGTGAACGCAGACATAGTCAAAAATACTACGATAAAGAGACCCGCTAGGTCGATCGCCTAGGCAAAAATAGGGCATCTGGCGAACCAAAAGGTTCGGGCAAAAGTTAAGGATATATACAAAACATGTACACCGCAAGTCGAAAACACGAAAAGGCGGCTTGGGCAAAAAGGGTATCCGTGACGAAACCCGAAAGGGCGGTCTAGGCAAAAGTTAGGGATTTAAGCGTACGACTATGTCTCTTCCAGATCACCGCCCACTACTATCAGCATTCAAGATTCAAATGGCGAAGATCAGTCTACTCACTTTCTACTGGCAGCAAGGAGATGAGATAGTCGAAATATATGAGTACTAGCATAGTTGGAACTTAACGAGATTGTTTCCGCATAGCTTTTTACTTTTCTTGTGTATAAACTACTAGGCCATACGCCACCTTTCAAATAAACGTGAAATTCTTTCTCTTTACAATTTCTGTTGTTGTTATTTGCAATAAGTCCAACGTTTGCTTTGAATGACTATACGCATTTGACAATAAGAATCTAATCACAAACATACGAAAGGTGAACATGCAAAGGTACTTACTACAGGCTCTAGGAGTTGGGATGACGACGAAAGTCACCAACACAGTTCCCCACAGAGCATGATCCCCCACAAAGGTGTCACTCACCACAAACCTCCCCAGCGGAGTATATGTTAATCCACAAGCAGTAATTCCACTCAAACCGAGCAACGTTACATCAGTCTCCGAGCAGTAACACTTCATCCCCAGCGGATATTTCTCAATCCTCCCCCTACTCCCCGGCAGCAATATCCAGACACAAGACTTGGTCAGATAGTGCATCGGATGAAACATACACCTTTTATTCCCCAGCCAGAGGTTACAACGGACTCCAGACTCTTCTAACCCGGTCTCTCAGCAACCATCAAATGCTCTCCAGCGAGATCTACGCTCGGAATCCCCAGTAGAGCGTCTCCTAAAATTCCTCAGCAGGATCTACATACAAGGCCCCCAACAGATCGCCTTCCAGATTCTCCTCAGCAGGGTCTATGAGATCTCCAACAACGTGTTTCTCAGTCTCTACCTCCCTCAACAATATCTAGGCCCAAGACTTGGTCAGATAGTGCATCGAAGGAATCCAGGATATCTTTCTTCTCCTTCAAAAGCGGGGTTCTCACCTACACAATTCCCCAAGTCGAAATCTTCAAATGAATATCCGATCTTCTTCAAGATGGATATGTTTTGAAATATCACAACATTCATCATTCATACATTTCTCATAAAATCATACTTCATGCATATGTCATTCATATACACTATCATGCATCATACTTTGCATAAAGCTAACAAATATTCTATCAAAGTTTCTCTTGTTTTCTCAAAAGTATACTTCCGACGCAAACAGGTCAGATTAAGCCCGAGCCGACGGAAAACTATCTGAAGACCGCCTCGACGATCGGTCCAGATTAAGCCCCGAACCGACGGGAAAACTATCCGAAAGACCACCTCTGGTTATCCTCCGATAACAGGCAATGGATCAACACCCGATGCACAATAGGGAAGCTATCCACATTCTTGCCAACTACAATCTCCCTCAGAGTAATCGATACGAAGATTTATTCTGACAGCAACTACAGAGTCTAGCGTACGACTCAGTTGCCTTGGATGGCATCTTAAGCCCATCTCCGACTATTTGTCAACATCTCTTCACTTTCAGAATGCTGCATATATGGTTAAAAATCAATACGGACCAATAACTTCATTCAAAGTGAACACGAAGTCTAACGTCGACTCCTTGGATGGCATCTTAAGCCCATCTCCTCTCCGCTCCAGAACATCTACGAGTCTAACATACGACTCACTCCCCAAAGATCTTTCTAGATGGCATCTTAAGCCCATCTCCGCTCTCCTATTGACAACCTCGAGTCTAGCGACGACTCGTTCCCCAGTAAGTCTCCAACTTCTCCAATGGCATCTGAAGCCCATTCCCATCGCCACCAATGAGTGCAAATTTTCAGGTGTACTCGAGTGTTCAATCATCTTCTACCTCCAGGTCACGAAAGACAAGCGTGTCAATCTAACCCTCCGGTATAAGAAGATTGAACAGGGGCAGCTGTCATACCCCAAAATTTGCCCTCCATCTTCTCAAAAGATTTCATACATCTATGCCCAAGGATTCCTCAAGAGTTGATCAGACAAACTCTCTCCTAGACAATCAACCCAAACTAGGGTTTGGTATCTCCCAAGTCAAGATGGATTTCCAACATCTCCAATGGTCTTCATGCTTCCTCATATGTTTCAAAGATTCTCCATGTCAAGTTTCAAGCTTCACAAGTCAAGTTTCCTCAGACAATTGCTCAGATGGTTGAAAATCGTGTATTGACAAAAGTCAACTGTGGTCAACATACATCAAAACTTCGATTTTGGTCAACATCCTCATTTTGAAGTAACATTCATCATTTGATCAAGGGTTGATCATGATTCATCAAGAAAACTCAAGATTTGCTCAAAAGTCAAACTTTCTAAATTAGGGTTTCTAGATGAAAAGTCAATCAACTTTGTTGATCATAACTTTCTCATACTTTCTCAAATTTTCCACCACCTCTTGTTTTGAAGGAAATTCAATTCTCTACAACTTCATGTCTCACAAGAATGTCCAAAAAATGCTTCATTTGAGAGGTATAGCTCAAAACATTACAGGTCATTTTCAAAGTCAACAATAAGTCAACTTTTTGTTTTGAAGATATATTGAGCATGGTAACTCCAATTGAGATGAGACCAAAGAAATTGTTTAGAGGACTCTTAGAGCTTTCCAAAAAGTCCAAGAACTCTCAAAAATGTGGAAAATTGAGCAAGATACACTATTCAGAAGTTGGGCAATTTTGGACAATTGCACAAAAGGACATTTTGGTCAAAATGCAAAATTTTCCAAATGGGCCTATAATCTTTTGATTCAAACTTGTTCATGACAATATTTTTGACCCATAAATGCTTGGCCATGGCAATTTTCTATTTTATTGATTTTATTTTGAATTTTAGAACATTTAAATTCAAAATTAAATTATATAAAATATGAAAATCATATTTTTTCCAAAAGGGCTGATTTTATATGTTCCTTGAAGTCCAAGATAGCCCAATATACTTGCCAAATTCGTGCTTGATCTTGCATTGAAGAAGAAATCAAATTTTTTCAAGAAAATTGATTTTATTTGAAAAATATTGAATGCTCCAAATCAAATCTTTTCCATTCCTTTTTTCCCTTCCAATCCTCTCTATAAATACCAAGCATCATAGCCAGCAAACCAGACGAAACCCTAACCTAAAAACAAACCCAAACTCTTGCAAAAAATTTTCAAGAAACTTGGAAAATCGAATTTCAAAAAGCAGCCACTTTCAGTCCAAACCAACCATCCCATTGTCTTCAGGAGGTAAGTTTGAGTAAGTATACACTCATGCCATGGTTTAAAACACGCTGGATCGAGGCATATACATTCATTCATATTCAAAACTTTTTTGATTTTGCATTTTTAATATCCGTGTGTTTTAATTGATTCTAACCATTCTAATGTGATCATGAGGTTCCATATAGTTGATCTGGGCAATCGTTTCGAAGCTTGCACGTGGAAATAGGGATTTGCCATAGTTAGGGTTTTTGAACTGTCTTCTTCGAACCGGCCTGTACAGGCCGATTCAGCCAAAACCGATGCCACCATTGAATTCGCCATGGCCGATTTAGGGGGACAAGGTCCTTCTTTTCTTTTTATTTCGTGTATTTTTGCAGGTTGGGAATCTCAGGTGTCGGAGAAGACGACCGGAGCCCTAGCTCCGGCGTGGACTCAGGCGAAGACCCAGGCGTGGCTTGCGTGGCACGATGGCACGTTCTGATTCGCTCTCCCAGTCAACATGGACCCCACGCGTGCTGACTTTGATTTTCAACTCATCCATGACGCGTCATCCTTCATATGTTATTATTTTCAATCTCTCCAACACCAAGTGCAAGCTGTCCCAGTGGTTAAGGCGTTGTTTTGAGGAGATTCTCCAGGAGGTCATGGGTTCGATCCTCACTGACACTGGTTTTCATTCTTTTTTCCAAAACTCTCATATTTCTTCTATTTTTCCATATTTCTTATTTATTTAATATTTTGCATCCTATTTTAATTGTTTTCACAATTTTATTTTTGCACTTAAAAATTACCAAAAACATTTATTCTTTTTGCATTTACATTCTAAAAATGTTTATTTAATTTAATAAATTTAAAAATATAATTTTTTCATGCATATTTATTTTATTTATATTTTTGCATTTAATTCATTATAAATTGCATTTAAATTATTAAATCTTTTCCAAAAAAATCCCAAAAAATTATTTTAATTTATTTATCTTATTTCCAGCCTATATTAATTTTCTCATATTAAAACTTGCATTTTTTCTAACTTTTTCTCTTATTTCGATTTCATCATATTTTCCGATCTCTTATTCTTTCACAGGTTGCTCCGATTCGGACGTTTTCTTTTCATCATTCGATTTTTTTTTCCAATAATGTAATTGTTCATGGGTTGTAATAGTTTAATTTAGGGCTTTATTTTCCGCATTTTAAATTATGTATCTGCCCCAAAGCCTTGTAATAGCGTAGGTTTATCTTTCCGCACCTTTACATTTCCGCCTTTACATTCCGCATTTTACTTTCCGCACCCTTATCAATTGCTAGTAATTAGGCGTGTATGGCAAGATAATAATTGGACATAGCTCACACTAATCTTCAAGATAATATATTCTGAATTCAACACACTTCTATCACACACGCACCCCTTAGGGTAATTCTCTCTCGTTGCCTTACGAATTCAAAATGGTCATGTCCCTCGAACGTAGAGGTATTCTAGCACCGTTGCCTTCAAACAAATCATCATAGTCCCTTCGATACAAAGATCATAAGACCCACGATGTCGCCGCTGAATACATGATCTTGACCCTCGATTGTCGCCACGAAAAATGATGATAGTCCTTCGAATGTGCTAGGATACTTCCTACAAGTTGCCTTCTATGACCATCGATGTCCCTTCGAATGTCCCGCTTACATCCAACGAATGGAGCTACCTACTAACTAATGGTACGGCTAGCGCTATTCTAAAGGAACGTAAGTACAAAAACGACCAATTCGAGTGGGTAAATAAGTCTCCTAGTTGCTTGCTCTAACAAATGCTTTTCACACCACACACTCTTTTTCAAAGTTCAAAGTCTTTTCAAAACAAAAACATTTCCGAACACTTTGTATACACTCCTACATGAGTCATTACAAAGTCAAAGCGAAATGCCTCTTTCAAAACATTCTTTGTCAAAAAGTGATCTAGAGCAACTAAGAGCCCGTAGATAACTACGGATGGAAAGGGGTGCTAATACCTTCCCTTTTCATAACCATTCTCCCGAACTCAGAATCTAACGAAGGTCTTTTCTGTTACTTTTACCTACCCTTAATTGGATAAAAATAAAAGTCGGTGGCGACTCTTGCTATCCGCACATTTGGATACAAAAATCCTACAAAGTCAGTTCACCGTATCACAATATGCAGACAAAGTGCACGTACCTCCCATACCTTTGAATGTTCTAACTGCTCCGTGGCCATTCGCAATGTGGGGCATTGACATGATTGGAGAAATCAAGCCCACCGCTTCCAACGGACATCGTTTCATCCTTGTGGCAATTGACTACTTCACCAAGTGGGTAGAAGCAGCCTCGTTCGCATCTGTTACCAAGAATGTTGTGGCTCGATTCATCAAGCATAATCTTATATGTCGGTATGGCACTCCCGAAAGGATTATCACAGATAAAGGTTCTAATCTCAACAACAAAATGATCACTGAACTCTGCACGCAGTTCAAGATCACGCATCATAACTCTTCTCCATATCGGCCTAAGATGAATGGCGCAGTGGAAGCCGCCAATAAGAACATCAAGAAGACCATACAGAAGATGACAGTTACCTATAAGGATTGGCATGAGATGTTACCATTTGCTCTTCATGGTTATCGCACTACAATATGAACATCAACAAGGGCAACCCCCTTCTCTCTTGTATACGGTATGGAAGCAGTCCTACCCATCGAGGTTTAGATATCCTCAACCAGAGTCCTCCGGGACGCAGAGTTAGGCAAAGACGAATGGATCCAGACTCGCCTCGACCAGGTCAACTTGATTGATGAGAAACGAATCGCATCCATCTGCCATGGACAGATCTATCAGAAGCGAATGATCAGAGCGTTTAACAAGAAAGTCAAGCACCGAGTCTACCAGGTCGGTGATCTAGTAGTCAAGCGTATCATCCTTCCACAAGGTGATCCTAGGGGAAAATGGACTCCCACCTACGAGGGACCATTTGTATTCAAGACAGTATTTTCCGGCGGAGCTATGATACTTAGCACTATGGATGGCGAAGACTTCCCACACCCTGTGAACGCAGACATAGTCAAAAAATACTACGCATGAAAGAGACCCGCTAGGTCGACTGACCTAGGCAAGAATAAGGGCATCCTGGCGAACCGAAAGGGTTCGGGAAAAAGTTAAGGATATATACAAAACATGTACACCCGGCAAGTCGAAAACACGAAAAGGCTTGGGCAAAAAGGGTCTCGAAGAGATGAAAACCCGAAAGGGCGGTCTAGGAAAAAGTTAAGGGTTTAAGCGTATGACTATGTCTCTTCCAGATCACCTACCTACAGACTACTACTATCAGCATTCAAGATTCAAATGGCGAATATCAATTCACTCACTTTCTACTGACAGCACGGAGATGAGATAGTTGAAATATATGAGTACTAGCATAGTTGGAACTTGACGAGATTGTTTCCACATAGCTTTTTACTTTCTTTGTATATAAACTGCTTGGCCATACGCCACCTTTTCAAATTAATACAAGCTTCTTTCTTTTCACAAAGTGTTCGTTTTATTGTTTTTGCATAAAATCCAACGATTGCTTTGAATGATTATATACATTTGACAATAAAACCTTGTCTACAAACATACGAAAAGCGGGCATACAAAGGTAATTACTGTAGGCTCTAGGAATTTAGATGACGACGAAAGTCACCAATATTTTCCCCAGCAGAGGTATCTACCCCCAACAGAGTATCCCTCAATCATCATTTCCCGACAGTATCCAGACTCGAAACTTGGTCAGATAGTGCATCGGAGGAAAACTACAACTCTTACTCCCCAGCAGAATCTACGTCAAGATCCCCAACGAAGTGTTCCTCGGGTTCCGTTATCCTCAGTAGGGTCGACACACAAGATCCCCAACGGATTTGCCTTCCAATTTTTACCATCCCCAGTAGGGTCGACACACAAGATCCCCAGCGGAGCATCTCCCATCTTTATCTCCCAACAGCAGTGTCTAGACTCGAAACTTGGTCAGATAGTGCATCGGAGGAATCAAGGTCACCTGTTCTTATTCCAAGTCTAGGTTTCCACGGTTTCATCCTCAAGCCGAAACCACGAATCCCCAAGCAGGACGTCCACATCTTCCTCAAGATGGATATGTTTTGAAATACCTGCATACGCATTCATACCTTATACATAGAAACCATAACATACGCATTGCATGCATCATAATTTGCATAAGTCTAACTATATCCTGTCAAAAAAAATTTTCTCTTTCTTTTTTCCCCAGCAGGTGGAAATCACTTCTAAACGAAAGGTCAAAGATTAATACCCGAAACCAGACGGGAAAACTATCTGAACAATCGTGACCATAAGTCCAGGATTAATACCCGGAGCAAGACGGGAAACCTTATCCGAACGACTACTTGAGTTGTCCTCCGACAACAGGCATTGGATCAACACCCGAAGCACAATAGGGAAGTTATCCATATTCTGCCGTTTATTAATCCCCTCAGAGTAGTCAAGACGAAGATTGATTCTGACTCTCTCTTATTATCACCAGTAACTACAGAGTCTGGCGTACGACTCGGTTGTCCTGGATGGCATCTTAAGCCCATCTCCGACTATTTGTCGACATCTCTCCACTTTCAGAATGTTGCATATTTGGTTAAAAACTAATACAAACGAATAACTTCATTCAAAGACGAGCGCGAGGTCTAACGTACGACTCTCTCCGGATGGCATCTTGAGCCCATCTATGTGCTCCCTTTTACTTTCAGGAATATCTACGGAGCCTAGCGTACGGCTCGTTCCTCAGCACCAATCTATCCGGATGGCATCTTAAGCCCATCTCCAACGACTCTCCTGTTCAATCAACACTTTTGAGCCTAGCGTACGACTCATTTCCCAGTAAAATCTCCAGCTTCTCCAAATGGCATTTATAAGCCCATTCCCGTGCACTATCAATCAACGGCGAGTGCAAATTTTCAGGTGTACTCAAGTATTCAATCATCTTCTACCTCCAAGTCACGAAAGGCAAGCATGCCAATCTAAACCTTCCAGTACAAGAAGATTGAACAGGGGCAGCTGTCATACCCTAAAATTTGCCCTCTTACTTCTCAAGACAATTCTCATATCCATACTCAAGGATTCCCCAAGGGTTGACCAGACAAACCCTCTCCTAGACAATCAACCCAAACTAGGGTTTGGCTATTCTCAGATCAAGATGGGTTCTCAACACCTCCAATGATCATCATGTCTCCTCATATGCTTCAAAGAATCTCCATGAGAAGTCTCAAGCCTTACAAGTCAAGCTTCCTCAGACAATTGCTCAGATGGTTGAAAATCAGTTGTATTGGACAAAAAGTCAACTGTGGTCAACATACAGTCAAACTTCATGATTTTTGGTCAACATCCTCATTTTGAAGTTACATTTATCATTTGATCAAGGGTTGATCATGATTCATCAAGAAAACTCAAGATTTGCCCAAAAGTCAAACTTTCCAAATTAGGGTTTTCTAGAGAAAAGTCAACTAAACTTTGACTGAGCATAACTTCTTCATACTTTATCAAAAAAATTTCCACCACCACTCATTTTGAAGGAAATTCAATTCTCTACAACTTCATGTCTCAGAAGCATGTTCAGAAAATGCTTCATTTGGAAGATATGGATCAAAACATTACAGGTCCTTTTCAAAGTCAACAAAAGTCAACTTTTTGTAATGAAGTTTTATTGAGCATGGAAACTCCAATTGAGATGAAACCAAAGAGGTTGTTTAGAGGACATATAGAGCTTTCTAAAAAGTCCAAGAACATTCAAAAATGTTGAAAATTAAGCAAAATACATCTTTCACAAGTTGGGCATTTTTGGACAATTGCACAAAGAAAGATACTTGTCAAAATCCAATTTTTTTCCAAATGGGCCTATAATTTTATGATCCAAACTTGATCATAATATTATTTGTGACCACTTGATGCCTTGCCACGACCTCTTTCTATTTTTTTGATTTATTTTTTAATTTAAAAGCATTTAATTCAAGATTAAATTAAATAAAATATGAAAACAAGGTATAATTTAAGTTGGGTTGGATTTTTATCAAGCTTGAGGACCAAGGAAGCCCACAAAACATGACAATTTCGTGCTAGCTCATGCATGGAAGGAAAAATAAAATTTTGAAAAGATTTGATTTGATTTGAAAGAGAAATTATTTTGCATTGAATAGCATATCTTTTTTCTTTCTTTTTGCTTCAATATTACACTCTATAAATACCCAACACATTGACAAAGACAAAGGACAAAACCCTAGACCTTGGAAGCAACCCTAAAATTCCAAATTTTTTACAAATTTGGCAAAAATCGTGTTTCATTCTCCAGCCACTCTTAACCATTCCATTGTGTTCCTGAGGTAAGATCTGGGCCATCGTTCTCAAGCTTGAACGTCCAGAACTCGATTTGCCATGTTTAGGGTTTTTTAGAACTGCTAGCTTCGAAACCCTAGTTGCAGGTCGATTCAGGGAAAACGGACATCACCATTGGATTCACAATCCCCGATTTAGGGGGGGTAGCCTTAACCCTAGCCTTTGATTTTGCGTATTTTGCAGGTTTAGCATTTTGTTTGGTCGGAGAAGACGACCGGAGCTAGGGCTCCGGCGTCGTTGACTGTGCTAGGACCGACGAGGCTGGCGTGGCATCATGGCTTGCTCTGATTCGCTCATCCATTACAAGTGGGACCCGCGCGCTGACTGTGTGTTGAATTTCTAAAAATATGACACGTTTACATACATAAGGCATTGTTTCCAGATCCTAAACACCAAGCACGCTTGGCTCAGATGGCAAGAGGGCGTGTGTTTTCTCCAAAGGACGTGGGTTCGAATCCTGGCAAGACCACTTCTTTTTTATCACTTTGAAAACTAACTTTTTTCTATTTTCTTATTTTCTTAATATTTTCATGTTAATTTAATTAATCTTTAAACTTTTTTTTCATGCATTTAAAAATCACCAAAAATATTTTCTTTTTGCATTTTAATCAGAAAAATATTTATTTAATTTTTTACATTAAAATTAATATTTTTGCATGCATATTTTATTTAATTGTTAATTAACTGTTATATTGACTTTTAATTGTTTTTTAATTATCGAAATCGATTCAGAAAATTACCAAAAAATTATCTTATCATCACTAATCTAAAATCTTTTTCCTCATCCAAAAATCATGTTTTTACTAACATTTTTCCTCTTATGCAATTTTCTCGTATTTTCCGATTATGTATCTGTCCACAGGTTGTAATGTTTCGGATAATTTTCTCTCGTTTTCTTTTCAAATTATGTAACTTCCTATGGGATGTAATAGTTTAATTAGGACTTTTATTTTCTGCACTCCTATTATGTAACTGCCCCAAAGCCATGTAATAGCATAGGACATTTACTTTCCGCACTTTACTTTCCGCAATTTATTTTCCGCACCCTATAAACTGCTAGTAACTAGGCGTGTATGGCAAGATAAAATTGGACATAGATCACTCATAATTTCAAGATAAGATATCTGAATTTGACACACTCTTTTCACACACGCACCCCTTAGGGTAATTCTCTCTCGTTGCCTTACGAATACAAATGGTCAAGTCCCTCTAACGTAGAGGTATCCTAGCACCGTTGCCTTCAAAACAAGTCATCATATTCCCTTCGATACAAAGATCATAGACCCACGATGTCGCCTACGAATACATGATCTTGACCCTCGATTGTTGCCTACGAAAAGTGATGATCGTCCCTTCGAATGTGCTAGGATACTTCCTACAAGTTGCCTTCTACGACCATCCGATGTCCCTTCGAATGTCCCTTTTACATCCAACGAATAGGGTTACCTACCAACTAATGGTATGGATAACACTATTCTAAAGGAACGTAAAACAACACGAAAACGACCATTCTGAGTAGGTAATAAGACTTTTAGTTGCTTGCTCAAACAAAATACTTTTTCACACCACACACTTTTGTCAAAGTTCAAACTCTTTTCAAAACAAAAACATTTCCGAGCACTTTGTATACATTCCTACATGAATCATTACAAAGTCAAAGCAAAGTGCCTTTTCAAAATATTTTTGTCAAACACACAGAAAGCAATTTTTAAAGATGATCTAAGAGCAACTAAGAGCTCGTAGATAACTACGGATGGAAAGGGGTGCTAATACCTTCCCTTTTCATAACCTTCTCCCTTACTCAGAATCTAACGAAGGTCTTTTCCCATTCTTTTCACCTTCCCTTAATTGGATAAAAGAAAAGTCGGTGGCGACTCTTGCTATCCGCAATATTTGTGATACAAAAAACCTCAAAGTTAGTTCACCGTATTACACTAAGGTCTACTTAGTTCAAACTTGGAGAAGCATGAACTAAAGATCCTATAGGGAACATGGCAATCTCATGAAAGAGATAAAGAAGCAAACAATCACACTTAGAATGAATGATAAGACATGTATGGAAAAACATCATGTAAAGGATAATAAAATGCATGAATGACAACACATCAGGCATGGATGACAAAACATCATGATAATAGACATAGATGGCAAAACATCATGTAAAGAATAATAAAATGCATGAATGACAACAAATCAGGCATGGATGAAAAAACATCATGATAATAGACATGGATGGTAAAACATCATATGAAGAAAGATAAAATATGCATGGACGATGATACATCAAGCATGGATGATAAAACATCATGATAGTAGACATGGATGGCAAAACATCATATGAAGAAAGATAAAATATGCATGGAGATGATGGTGAAACATCATGTATAAAGAGGGTGATGATGATACCTAACGGAGAAAGTCCGTTTCCCCTTCAACACGCACAAGGTAAGAAAATTATGCTGGAAAGCACCATCGTTCATCCAAGTGTGCCTAAGTTGTATCAACAAACGATCATGAACTCATTTTCATTGACAAATATCTCAAGAGGAAGCTATGTGTTCATTGGTGAAGTGCCCAATAGGAGGCTTATTCATTGGTGAAGAGCCCAGGAGGAGGCCATGTGATCATTGGTGAAAAGCCCAAGAGGAGGCAATGTGTTCATTGGTGGAGTAATTCTAAACTATTTCAAACCATATGGGAATGGGGATACAAGTTTATGAATGGGGATGTATCGTATCAAAATTCCGAATGAAAGTCCAAATAATACAATCCAATCGAAATACGTCAAATGATTAACTAAAAATAAAGAACTTCATCGCATGGTGTGAGAAATCGCCTCAGGTGCACTTCAAGACGTCAGACAAAGCTTCACGCATCAGATGAACATCGGATAGAAATCCCTTGCACACTCAACAAATGAATTATAAATAACAAGGTAGAGTGATAAAACACTAAGCTACAAATGACTATACGTCAAGAAGATAATGGATGATGACAACACATGTCAAACAAAAGCACAATAGCTAAACACCAAGAAAATGGGGAAGAAAATAAAGTGGAAAGAAATGATAGAGTAACCATTCAAGGTGTCATGTGAGGTGAGGTCAGTAGACACAATATACATATACAAGGTTTATACAAACTATTAACAAACTTCAAACATCACCATGAATGCACACATGCAAAGTTAATTGTCAAGCTAGGTCGAAACTAGTCCTAAAAACATACGGGAAGCAAATCGTGCAAGATATTAGGCATAGATGAAATGAAGGAAGATTTATATGATAAAATGGCATAAAATTCAGTATCTAGCATGCTAATATCCTATTTACATCATGAAAACCAAACCACATAAGTTTCACGAACGAAATCCTACAAGAGTGCGTAAACGGACGACAATTGCGTGTGGTGACGTGAATACAAGTGTGTGACATACATAATAAACAAAGTGAGTGTCAAGATGAGGTGACTACATTAGAAACATTACATAAAGGAGATGATATTCAATTGATAAAGAAAATATCACAAAGATGCAATTACAACACTAGTGCAAAAACTAGTTAAAACTTTGACCTAGAAAGCGTTTACGCGTCAAAAGAAGCCAAGAAAAGACATGAATGAGAGAAAATGAACCATGAAAGGATAAGATGCATACAATACAGTAGAAAACACGTGATCTTATCAACAAAATCATTTAAACATACATTCAAAGAATTCAAAAGCAAAACACTCAAAAGAAATGCATTGGATTCTGCGTAAACATGTGCATGTATGTGTGTTTGTGCTAGTGCATACATGTGTTAAGTTTCAAATAGTGGTGGGATCAGAAGCAACACATGATAAATAGCTACTCAAGTTATACACTATCAAGTTATAAGATGCTTTAACTTACATATACAACACCTAGGCAAAAACTAGTTAAAGGTTTAACCTAGAATGCAACTAAGGATTGAATGAAACATGGTTAATGCATGAATGCAAAAGAGTGAAACTCATAGAATAAGAAGACATGGGAGGCAGTAGCTATCATGGTAAGAATGCATGATCATCATATACATGTACATCATGAAAATCCACAAACAAAGGAAGCTAGAAGAACCTAAGTATGCATCTAGAAGTGTGTGGTGAAGATGTGAATGGATGTGGGGTTGTGGACATGCCTTGTGGTGTCATTTTTGAGTGAAGTCAGTAGTGGACTATAGATATTACATACATGTTAGACATAAACAAATTACATTCATCTCAAAAGAAAAGGAAACAAAAGCTAATGCAAGAAGAACTAGTCAAGGGTTTTTCCTAAACATGCACTTAGGGGTCAAATGAAACATGGCACGGCATAGGTGAAGAGGTATGACATTTAGATGATGGGAAATGATAAAATTCAGTAGTTATCATGGTATATATGCACTCATGTCATACACAATCATCAAAACCTTTTCATGAGCAACTTTCAATAGGAAAACATGAATGAGCATACTAGAAATGTGTGATGAAAAGCGTTTGTGTGTGTACTCAATCATGCTTGTGTCAAATGTCCTATGAAGTGATATAAGTGATGGAACATGAACATGATGCTCACACAAACATAAAACAATTATCAATCATCATGCCTCACAATCATTCATGGTGCAAAGATTAGTAATGAAAAAGAGTGATTCTAAACCCTAAAGTTAATTTTGAGTGAGCAAACAAGTTAATGAGTCAATCATGATGAAGAGGCAAGATGAGAAAGTAATATGACACACAAGGTTAGTATCTAACTCATACTAAATGATCTCAAATGAAATTCATAAGAAAAATTATGCTTAAAACATATTCGTGCACAAAATGAAGCCAAAACGATCAATCGTCGCTCTAACGGTTAGCTACCATGGGATCCTATTTATATGACTCAATTAAGGGTTCTAAAACAAAGCGCCAACTGCTTAAACATGCCCACATATTAGTCAAGATCTTATTTGAATGTTAGAACAAGTATTAGACATTATATGCAAAGAAAATCAACACCACAAATGTTTGTGTGTGTAGTGTACAAAAAAAGGTTCGCTCCGACACTTTTCGAGTCAAAAAAACACCATTATGGATAAATTTGAAAAGTGAACCAAAACACAAGGCATAAGCTAAAGAAAACAATCAAAATGATTTATCAAAAATATCGGAAGCTATGCACACGCGTACGGTCTCAAAAATGCGAACGGTTCGGTCAAATCTCGTTCAAAAATACAATTTTCGCACAAAGGTCAGCAGCTCCCAGAATTGACCGAAACATGTCCAAATCAAGAAACCGTTTGCATATATAGCTTGGAATGGCTCGAGAAACATGATTTACATTAAGAAAAGTCGAAAAAACTCATTACGGATCAAAAGTTAGAGTCAAAACAAATATTATGTCCAACTCTATCAATTTTCAAAGTGTCATGTTATTTTCCACCAAACTCAAATAAACTTGTTTCCAATGTCTTTTAGTGGTATTTAGATGAATAAAAATGCAAGTGTATGTGATATCATGTGCAAGTGATGCATACTCAATGAAATACTACCTAAATGCTATGCAAACATGTAAGAATGTTGAAAGAAATTAGACGTGCAAAGTGGTAAAGTGTTGTGAAAAGTGAAATTTCAACATATTTTCATGTCATAAAAGTTGAACAACACCACATCAAATTAGTTAAACTATCTTAAATGCAAATGCATGGATATGCAAAGATGCAATTTATGTCATAATGTATGAATTCAAGTGTGTCCATGTGAGTTGTGTGCAATGTGTAGGTGTAGTGCAAGTGTACCTAAAAACTAGGTGTTAGTTCCTACATTTCAACGTAATTTCAATGCACGAAGTAAGCCTCAAATTAATGATTCAATGCATGTCAAAGAATTTACATATTACTTGATGCATGATCATATAATTTGTGATGCAAAATGCTCACATCAAGTACCTAAATACAATGCAAAGTCACAACACAAGTGTAGGTGTGTGTAGTGTGTAGAAAGTTTCACACCGACACCTTTAAGGCTCCAAAAATGGATCAAGATCAATGAATTTGACAAAACAAATGCTATAATCGGAATCCACACGGAATTTTCAAGCAATCTCAATATTCAATTTCAAGAAATTCAACAATTGAAAAATTGATTGAGATAAGCACTTAAGTAAATAAGCACTTACTTGTACTTGAAGCTTTGAGTTGAAATTGATGAGGAAAATATTGTAATTCTCCAAGAAAATACCAAATCAAATTTGAATTGATGATAATAAGAGAGGAGAATCTTGAATCCTTGGAGAATTGATGAAGAGGAAAACTTTAACTCTTCACCTCGACACCATAAACGCTCTTCAATGTTCTTGATTGATGAAAAGCTTGATTTGATCCTTGAGAATTGAAAGGGAATAGAAGATTATGGGTCTGTACCGGAGAAGGAGAGAAGAAGAAACAAATAAGAAAAAGTTTTTCGGCGCGGTGGTTTTGGAATTCCGGTGGTGGTTGGTGGTTTGAGGTGGTTGTGCAACTTTGTGTTGAGAGAAAATTGAGAGAGAAAAGTGAGAGCTCTTGGGTCAAATTTAACAAATGATTCTCTCTACCAATTTTGTTAGTAGGAAAATATATTTATAGTGTAAAAAATTTGGCTTTGGAGTGCCTTGGATCCACAATTAAATCCAAATCGCGATTATCAAAATAATTTTCGTACACAGTCCAAAACAGCCAAGTGCGAATTTGAAATTGAATGTAAGCGAAAAATGTCCGAACGCGATTTTGCTTGCTATAATCAAAATTTCGATGCGATCGATGAGCGGTCAATGTGATATGAATTTTGAAGTGGTTTCAATGCGCTCGGAGAAAATGCTTCGAACGAGGATCTTCTAATCAAAATTTGCAAGTGAGTGTATATTATACAACCGAATCTAACAAAATTTGTGAACTTTTGGCACTAGTCCCATCTCGTTTCGATAAAAAAACAAGCGAGATATGATTTTTTGAAGTTCGCGTACCAGATGAAAATTGCTCAGTTCAGCTCAAAATTGTGTTCGAAGAACAAAAAACTGGTCTTAAATGGTGAGGAATCAGCTCCCGAGTTGTAAATGAAAGTTGTATAAGGGTTCGATACGGATGCGTAGATGTGTAGGATCTATATTTTGATGTTGCACACATGCGTGTGCACTCTTTATCTGTCTTCTTGGTTTTCACCATCTTTTGCAGGATTATCTGATTGATTTGGATGTGTAGAATCCATATCTGTTGTTTGCACACAGGTGTGTGCCTTCTTTGTCTGCTTTGTCTGGATTGTAATTTCATGCAAGTTCATTGGATATACGTAGAATGTGTATAGACACACATTCTTGACCGTGCATATCAATGCACATCCGTTGTCTGTATTATCTGGATAGTTTCTTGCAGGTTTATTGGATATACGTCGAATGTGTATAAACACACATTCTTGACCGTGCATATCGATGCACATCCTTTATCTGTATTGTCTGGACTACGATCTTGTACAGGTGTATTTGCTTAAGATGCGTATGACACACATTCTGATTATGCTTTTTGTGCCTCCGCACACTTCTCACCGGATTTCTTTATTACGTGCCAGCAGTACTCGAAGTTTTTTGGAGTATTTTTTTAGCTCGTAGTGCTCTTCAGATCATTATCCGTTTGGTATTAGCTCTACTTTGTTTATCGCATTCTTTTACCACTTTTCTAGAGAGCATGAGAAGTAGGGTTTTACCGCTTTCCTTACCATGAGAAGTAGGAATAGAGATGTATGAAGGGGCTTCCGTAGTTGGAGCATGTTCAGGAACCCCTCTGGTTTATTTAAAGACCCGTTTAGGGCGCTTCTGTTTGCTAATTGTGTTTGGTTTGTTTAAAATCCTTCATCTGCATAGGGAGGTAATTCTCAGTAAGTGTTTATATTTGTGCTTGCATAGGTCAAGAGTGGGGTAGGACATCCGACGTGGCACCACCAAGCAAAGTCCCGCTTTTTATATTTCCTGCTATCAAGTCATGATGATTTAATGGGCAAGCGGAAAGGGTCAGCAATCAACCCCCGCACAGTTCTAGTTCGTGTCAGCTCAGCACACGCGAATTGTGTTGCTTCCTTTATCGAGTCAATGATAATAAAGTAACAAGAGTTCCATATTCTGACTCTCCATGCTTTCCTAGGGTTCGCATTTATTGCAGAGCTTGCATCATTTGCTCTTCACACTTGACAATTCATGTCATGCGGTGATACCATTCACACGAATCGGATGTGTCGGCTCCTGGTTGACTCACGGTATGCTCGTTACTCTTCGAGGCTATGGGACTTCCTCCTTTTCCTGTGCTTGTGTGACATTTGTTTGTTTTCATTGCATTGTGTGTGTGCTTCTGCCAAAGAACTTGCTTGCTTCATCCCTTTTTGTCATCTTCGATTCTACTTTAGATAGCGGATCGAGATAGACATAGACTTAGGATTGCAAACCTTTTCCATTCCTTTTGTTGTCTTCGATTCTATTTTAGGTAGCGAATCGATATAGACATAGATTTAGGTTGTAAACCTTTGCCATGTTCCCTTAGAATTCTCTCGAATCTATCTTTAGGTAGTGATTCGAGTTAGACCTTAGGTTGTAATCCATGCATGATAATATTAGGGATAGAGTTAGATAGTTTCCCTTGATTTTTTTCTAGTTTCTTTTGCATACTAGCATGTAATAAAATTAAAAACTTGTTTTCTTTTCGCAAACCAAAACACTTAATAATGGTTCAAACTCCTTTTTCTAAGGTAAAAGCAATCAACCAACGCAAACCTAATGCCGAGTTTTCTTTTTGTGTTTAAAACTCTTTTTCATAATTAAAAAACACATAACCCACCAAATATAGCGATTAAGCAGTAATAAGATATAAACACACCCATTAGGTAGAAAATAGAAGTGGATACCATAGAGTACTACGAGCGTGTCGGGTGCTAATACCTTCCCTTCGCGTAATAGATTCCCTTACCCTATCTCTCGGCCTCAAGACCGTGTCTTATCCCTTTTAGGTTTTTGCGATGCATTTACCTTTCTCCTTTTGCGAGATAAAAAATGTTCGATGGCGACTTCATTGATATAGTTATCGGATGATGTTCAGTCGGTTGTTTCACATTGCAGGGGATGGAGGATATTTCTTCTTTTTTCTTGCACATTTTAAATCATAGATGTAGTTTTCTTTGTATTTTGAGAGGGTCATTGTTGATTCAGTTTTCTCCAGTATCTGATTGTTTCTAAGGCTTCATCAGCTTTTCACTTTTCATCAAATTCAGAATATTGGTCTACACCTGATCTGACAGTCAAAACTACAGTCAGTCCCAATCCCCTTGATGCATTGTAAATAATTTATCGCTTTCTATTTTATTTTACCGTTTAATCCCCATTTATAATTGATGTATCCTTCTCCCAAAAACAAAACTTGTAATAATTATTTATCTTGTCTTTACTGTATTATTTATTTTAATGGTCACTTACACCAACCAAAAATCATTTTTAAACTAATAATTGTGAATCAATTTAAACCCGTTAGTCGACAAAGCTTAGAAGCGTCGCGATGACCACACATGCACACATGTACGCTTGATCCTGGGCATTCTTACAGTGAGCTTATTTCGATTAATTGTTCCAATTAGTCGTTATAGTAGACAAGCCCACTTTGCTAGTACACATGTAATTTAATTGCTTTATGCTTGTGTTGGCCACCATGTATGGGCTTTTCTCAATTTATTGATTCGTTTGCAATTATTCGTTTCTCTTCTATCTCTTGCGCCTTGGTCCACATACCAAGTTTTCTCATCTCCATAAGGGTTTCATAGTAGGGAATAGGCTTGGCTATTCTCTCGAGATTGATCAAGTCTTTTGGCTTGATTGATCATAACCTGATTCTTTCTTTATTCATCAAGCATTTAAAACACTTTCAATAAAACTCGATCCAACATCGAGTCTTCTTCTCAAACCTCGATCCAACGTCGAGATGTTTTTTCAAAATGTTTTCACAAATAAGCTTGGATGATTTTTGTTTAAATTGTTAGATGGTAGCCTAATGGTTTAAACAAATTTGAAGTCTTTAGATTGTTGGATGATAGCCCAATAAGATAAAACTTCTATCCATGTCAAAATACTAGAGCGGTATTCAATTAAATTGTTGGATGATAGCCCGACGGTTTAATTGAATTGGAAGTCTTTAGGTTGTTGGATGATATCCCAATAGACTAAATACTTCTATCCGCATTAAAATAATGGAGTGACATTCGTTTAAATTGTTGGATGATAGCCCGACGATTTAATCGAATTTAAAGTCTTTAGATTGTTGGATGATAGCCCAATAATTTAAATATTTCATCTCACTCGAAACACTTATTTCATAATAAATTTTTTTGGGATGAGAGATGATTGGTTGAGCTCACTCGCCAATTTCTAGTATTCGAATCATTAGATGATAGCCTAATGTTTCGATACTTGTCATCCACAACTTAAAATTAATTTTAACACATTCAATATCTTTTGTGCGCTCGAGCACCTTTTACCTTTAAACCCTTTTCAAGATTAGACATGATTCATTTATAATTGAGATGTTTCTTCCTCTATCCCCAAGGTTTTCGACTTCTCCACTTGAGTACTAGAGGTGTTCTCAAACCCTCCCTCATGTTGGTGTGTAGTCCTTTATTCTTTATCACACCTTGTGGGCATTAGATGAGTCTTCTCCTTTAAAAATGACGACTTGTCTTTTCATTTAAAATCAATCAACAAACAATCATTTTCCAGCCGAACTACGGCGCTCTGACTTTCCCATTGCACGAGGGAGTACGTAGGCACTAAGTCTTATGACCAAAGGCGAGCAAAAATAATAAAAACATTTCTTCTCCCTTTCTTTCTCTTTTCAAAACTTAGAAGATCGTAAAAAATTTACACCAACACACAAACACACTTTGAACTAAATGGGTACTGTAACACCCCAATATTACCCAAGGTTTTATAAGTAAAATCAGAGTAATTTAAAATTTCATAAATTCAATACTGAGGCGTCACACCTTCAAAACCAAATCACTTTAAATAGTTTGCTTTAAAGTATAAATTTCGGATACATAGCATCGCCGGAAATCATAAATTGATTCTTAAAAATCAAAACATCTTCTTTATTAAACTTCCTCATCAAATCATGTTTTCATAGAGGATGATTTTTATTCACAAAAGGAATAACAACAAAAGAACAACAACTAGACGATATAAATATTTCCCCCGAGTGCTACGTATCAGAGCGACACCGACTCGACTAATAGCAGCTATAATCTCTGTCTTCATAACCTGCACGTTACCAGTATAAAGGTAACGGCGAAACAAGTAAAGGGTGAGATACTCCAAAACATATAATGAAAGGCATGATAACATATATATATATATATATATAGTTTTGGAATCATAAAAGATATATGTTAATAAGTGCATTCCAACACATATCCAAATCTCACTCACTCTAATCGTCATTCTAATGTGTATAATCAACACTTCATCGCCATAACCTCATCGACATAAATCATTACAACAACACATAAACTTTCATCACCACGAAATCATCACAAGTCAATACGTTACTAATCGACACGACAATCATAAACAACAACATCAAACAACAATATCAAACAATGCTAATGACATAAGAAACATAAACAAAATCATCACAAATTGGCTAAAGCCCATCGTCGCTTTTGGCATAAAAGCCCATCGTCACAAACATCATCACATCATATTTGCATTAAGAATTTCATCAAAGTCAAATCATCGCAAAACTCATCATTTATATTCATCGCATAGTTATCATGAAATTATCAAGTCATATTCATTTCATGTTCATTATAAAGATCATCACCAAACAAAGTATCATATATCATCGCAATTCAACATCGTCCATCAATTAAAATCCAATGCCAAATAACTCAAACATAAACATAACCGACTCCATGAGACACGACTATGTTATGCATGTGGTACCCGTCGCTTTGTCCATAATTAGGAACACTTGGCATAAAGCCCATCGTCGCTTGGCATAAAAGCCCTCGTTGCTTGGCATAAAAGCCCTCATCGCCGATGCAATGTATGTGACTCGACAATAAAAACAACACAACAAAAACATCATCATCTCTCATCAAAATTGACATAAAGTCCATGTCACCGTATTCATCCGCATCAAGATAAACCTATCATTGCATCGCATGTCATCAAGTATTCGTTAATAAATACACTGTCGCAAACATCATGTTTAATCACACTACATCATTATCAATTTATTCACCAAATTCCAAATACGGAAAAATAGTCAAACATCAATAATCTTCGTGAAAACCATTCCTAATAACCGGTATTAATCATAATCGTCAACATCGCAATCGGATTGTCCATACGTGTCTTAAATCGACTAAAACGCAATCCGATTCAATTTAACCGTAAATTGGCCTATTTCGGGTCGTTTCGTAAAAACTCATAATTTCGAAAAACTAACCTCACCACTACGTTCTACACGTCAAACTTAGCTAGCACGTCAATTTTTGTTGAATTCCGAGCAACTTGCTCTGTCACCGAAATTACCAAAATCGGGAAATCGGAACATAATCGGGTTCCAAATTTAATCGGCTAACTTATGCCCTAATTATATTTTATTAATACCAACTATTAGTATAGGGATTTAAGAAAATTGAAAGAAACAGAAGCTACCTGCATAATTATGCAGAACAAAAATTATGCAGAAGCAGAATTGCAAAATACAGAAAAGTGACAATTTTCCAAAATCACCCCAGCTATAAGGGGACGTTCGTCCCAAGAATGCAATGAAATGGAGGCGGGCGCCTATGGGGAGGGGGACGGCCGCCCCTCAAGCTGAGGTGGGCGCCTCCCCCTAGTATCATTCCATACTCATCTTCTTCCTCCACGGTTTATAACAGGCATAGGTTTTTCTGGTTTTTCACTGTTTTACAGTTTTTCATTTCCATTTATAACTCCTAGTTTCTACAAGCTAGCACCAAAACACCCACAATTAATACTCCTAACTCAAACTTTCTAAGTTATTTCAACAATCACACACACAACTCATAAACCACAACATCAATTTTCATCTCAAATCCACAACATATCTATCAAACCCTAACTATAGGAAGTGGAAAGTCAAACCCCTTACCTCATCTTGTTCTTGCAAAGCTTCTTGATTTCTCTACCACTTCCAACCATAGCTTCCTCTCTTGTTGCTCTTGCTTTTCTTCCTTTCCTCTAAGACACTCTCTTCTTCTTATGTTCTAAGTTAGGTTTTGTGTGGAAAATGGAAAGAATGAGGAAAATAATGTATTTATGTTGTTTTCTTACTAGCCAAGGGTGTAAACCCAATCCTAAGAAATTAGTCCTCACACCCCTAATTTATTTTATTAATTAACACCTTAATAATATCTAATAATATTATTAACTCAATTAATTAAAATAATTCCGGGGAATTAAATATCGGTCCGAATAATATTTTACCGAACCGAATCGAAACGTCGCCAAATATATTAACAGATATATCGATTAATATAAATATTCTCGTCGAAAAATAAATATCGATCGATAACTCAAAAATATCAATATAATATAATATTAATTAAAATGGGGCGTTACAGGTACCATCGAATACGATGGATGTGAGGGGTGCTAATACTTTCCCCTTGCATAACCGACTCCCGAACCTATATCTCTTAATTTCGTAGACCGTCTTATTCTTTTCTCTCGTGGGTTTTATTCGATATTTCCCTTTCCTTCTTGGAATAAATAAATCTGTGGCGACTTCATTTTCATTTTTTTGTGTCGATATGTTATCGGATTTTTTTTCCTGATAGTCGTGGTCGACAAAGGTCTCACCCTTGGAGAGCATACTTCTTTCTCCCTCAAACCAAACAAACCTTAGTTCCCATAGATCCGAGCTACAGATTCTCTAATTCCTGCCTAACCTACCTTTCTTAAATCCCAAAGAAGAAACTTTCCCGAAATAGCATAGCAGATAAAACACACAAACATACAAAATATGCATAAAAAAGTTCCTATACAAAACTATAGATATATAGGGTGCTAATACCTTCCCTTTATATAACCAACCCTCTTACCCTGGTCTCTCCCCAATGCGTTGCGTCTAGTTCACGCTAGTCGCATCGCATATCATATTTTAAGGTATTTCAGCTTTCCCCTTTTCCATCTTCTTTATTGTTTGGAAACAATAAAGCTTGGTGCTCGCGACATCTTTTAAAACAAAAAAAATCAAAAGAGTAAATCGTTTTGAGCCTGAGATTCGAGTTCCAATTTGATTTCCTCGTTCGTCACTTTTTACCGCGAACAAAAAAATGGCGACTCTGCTGGGGAAAGCCAAGCTTTTGTTTGTTTTCAAAAAAGGAAAAAAAGGGTTAAGCTTCATTTGTGCACATGTTTGTTTTTCTTTATTGTTTATTTGGTTCCGTTACTCGCAATTTCATCTGATGGAAAAAATCTTAACCCGAATTTAAGAAACATTTTAAGAATTAGGTGGGGGTATAGTCCTATTAACTTACGAGGAGTCTCAGTCCTTAATAAGTTAATTTGAGATCCCTCACTCAGTGGAGGTTTTCTTGGGGGTAATTGTGTTTAGCAAGTTAATTGCAAAGACATTTTTGCTTTCAAGGGAACTAGCATAGTTGAGTGGCTGTAGAACACATAACACATCCTGGCCATTTAGGATGTAGTGCAGAAACTATTCAAGTGTAAACTTGGATTAGTTATCATGCGAGACTACGATTAGGCGAGTTTTTCTTGAAAAATATTATTGGACTACAAGTTAGTTAACAAATCCGATAATATTTCAAAGAGAAGCGTTGAACCTGTATTATCAGTAGAACATGTTTTGCAGGTGAATAAGCCCTTAGAACTTACTCACGATTGGTTCTTATTGTTGGCCTCATGCTCGTGACTTCAAACGCTTGAACATGTGTATAACAACTAACCATGTTTGTATATTTGTGGCATTCGTGCATTCATTCAAAACCTCAATTTCTCATTTTTCTTTACATTTCCAAAGAATTTAGAGATTTTTCTTTGCAAACATTTTAGGTTATATGGATGGATGTAAGAAGAAGATATACCAAGAGATACGATTTTAGAATTCCTGATGTGGAAAAGTTAAAAGAGTTAGCATCCTTGGTAGAAGATCTCTCGAATTTCAGAAAACGTATGGAACTCTTTTAACAATCCTGAACACTATTATACCCCAAAATTTTCCCTCCTACTTCTCAAGACAATCCACAACTCCATACTCAAGGATTTCACAAGGGTTGACCAAACAAACCCTCTCCTAAGCAATCAATCAAAACTAGGGTTTTGCTCTTCTCACCTCAAGATGGAATTCCAAGACTTCAAGTGGTCATCATACCTCATTATATGCTTCAAGGGATCACCATGTCAAGTTTCAAGCCTTACAAGTCAAAATTGCTCACCCAGTTGCTCAAATGGTTGAAAATCAATTGTATTTGACAAAAAGTCAATTGTGGTCAACATACAGTCAAACTTCATAATTTTTGGTCAACTCCAATATTTTGAAGTAATATTCATCATTTGATAAAGGGTTGATCAGGATTCATCAAGAAAAGTCAAGATCTGATCAGAAGTCAAAGTTTCTAAGTTAGGGTTATTCAGACAAAAGTCAACAAAACTTTGACCAGGCATAACTTTCACATACTTTATCAGAAATTTTTCCACCAAAGCTCATTTTAAAGGGAATTCAATTCTCTACAACTTCATGTCTCACAAGCTTTGGCTAGAAATGCTTCATTTGGAAGTTATGGATCAAAACATTACAGGTCTTTTTTAAAAGTCAACCAAAAGTCTCTTTTTTTTGCAAGGAAGTGTTCATGAACATGGAAACTTCAGTGAAGATGAAACCAAAATGGATGTTTAGAGGACATCTTGAGATTTCTAAAAAGTCCAAGAACACTAAAAAATGTTTAAAAATTGAGCAAGATACAAGTTGTGCAAGTTGAGCATTTTTAAGGAGGTGCATAAAGAGAAATACTTGAAAAAATCAAAAAATTTCTGAATGGGCCTAACTTTTCTTAATTCAAACTTGTTTCTAATCCCAATTAGAACCTCCAAGCCCAATGCCACGCCCTTGAGCTTTTTATTTTATTTATTTTGATTTTTTATTCATTAAAAGTCAATTTAATTAAAATAAAATAGCAAAAATAAATCAATCAATGCAAGGCAGAATTATTTGACATGCTTGAGGTCCAAGATAGCTATTAAATGGCCCAAATTTTCGAAATTGAGTTATTGGCAAGAGATTGGTACAAGATTGGAAATATTTGATCAAAATTGAAAAGATTGGCAAATCAAATATTCTCCCATTCAAGGCAAAATATTTTCCAATTATGCTTGATGTGACACCCCTATTTAATTTAAATATTTATTAAGTGAGGATTTAATTATTTAATTAAATAAAGTCCTAAGTATTATTTTATTTGGATTAATTGGGTCATTAAATGAGGAAATGTGTTGAGGTGTGCAGAGTAAACGGTGGGTGTAAGAGAGTAAATCACTCTACTAATTAATTATTAAGTTTTAATTATTTTATTGGAATAATTAAAGGAACAATTAAAGGAATATAAAAAGGGAAAAGAAAGAAAGAATAGGTTTTTGGAGAAACTGTTTTCACGTGAAATTGGAGAGAAGAGGAAAAGAGAGGAAAAGCCGACACCAAGAGAATCGAAGAATCATCGCGAGGTAAGGGGTGGTTTCGATCAATTAATATGCCTTATGGGTTTTGGGAATCATGGGAATAATTGGGTATGTTAGATAGTTTGAATTGTGATGATTATGAGTTATAGGAAATAAACCCTATTTGTGTCGGTGTTGGGATTAGAAATCATAAGTATGTCAAGTGATTGATGAGAGTGAATAAATCATGTTGATTGATGTTAAAATGGTGTGAAATGACGATGAATTGATGTTCCTAATGTGCCAAATCGTATTAGTAAGTTTGGGAATGAGTAAGAATGGAAAATGCTGTCAAAAACTAGTAAAATTGCTGTCACAGGTCGTGGGAACCGTTCCCTGGGAGGAACCGAGTTCAGTGTTAAATTGCGTAAACCGGGAAAATAGACTCGAACCGTTCCTGATATGACGGAACCGGTTCCCCATTCAAAAATCGGGCGTGTTATTTTAACTTTCGTGAACCGGTTCCGCTCGGTAGGAACCGGTTCCATGTTCATTTTTCCAATTTTTCTAAAACTTCAAAATTCATATTTTCTAAACCGTAATTCGATTCGAAGTGCCGCTTTCAGCTATTTTCTAAATTTTGAATACTACCTTTTGAAAAGAGAAAATATTATTTTGCTAAATTATTTTTAAAATGGTCGCTCCCGACTTTTTGAAAGAATGAGTAATTCAGATAATGTGAACTATTATGAATGGTATGAGTTACCTATGAGGTATTGATGATGATGTGTTATATAATACTATTTATTTTGGATAGAATGTGATACACCGTGAATTGACATGATGTGATTTGTATTAATATCATGATATGTGAAATGATGATGGCATGCTTTTATGATGCATGCATATACATTTATTGATTTGGTTCATTCCCATTGTGCGAAGCGAACCGGTTGAGCCAATATACTTACCGGAGGTTGAGGTAGTGAGGCTGGATTCTTGACCCAATAGCTATGGGCGAATCATGAATTTGCACCGCCTATCCACATGTAAACGGAGTGTGTGAACTCGGTTCACGCTTTGGTACCACATGCATAGAGTCTGCATTGCATATGGGATTGTAACATGCTAGGATGGATTCCAGTGTTGCAATTTCCATTGTTTGAATTATGTACATGTTCATTGTGTGAGCTGTGATGTGAATTGATTATGACTTGTGCTTGATTAACGGATTAATGTATCTTTTATTCTATTGTATTCTAAAAACGTATAATGCATGTTATATTGAATTGAGATCTCACCCTTACTCAACATTTTCAGATCCGAAGTGATTAGCTGCTTGGAGTTGGTGAGGATAGCTCTAGTATTGAGTCACCGCTTAGTCCGCGTCGTTGTCGTGCTCTGGTAGATGTAACACTGGGGAACGGTTGTTTGAATCCTTTAATGGATATTTTTGAATGACTTTGAATTATGTTGACTTATTACCCTGGATTTCTTTAATGTTTTGATTCAGGATTTCGTTTATTATTCTGGAATACTGTGAATGTTGTATTCAGAAGTTTTGGTTATGTTACATTTCACCGTTAAACATAATCTACATTAATTATTTGATAAGTCTTCTTCAGTGAAAGCATGACACAAGTTTTGGAAATCTTAATGTTTTAAAAATTGTGACGCCTTCTTGGTTATGATTAAATACTCTGATTATTATTATAAAACGCGGGTAAATAGAAATTATTGATACTGGTGCGACACATTCTTTTATTTCTTTGGATTGTGCTAAGAGATTGAATTTGGAAATTTCCAATTTGGATGGAAGTATGGTTATTGACACTCCGCGTGGGGTCGTTGACTACTCGTATGTTTGTAGGAATTGCCCTATTGTTATTTTTGATAGAGGGTTCGGTATGGATTTAGTGTGCCTACCATTAGAACAACTTGATATTATCCTTGGAATGAACTGGTTGGTCTTCAACCAGGTTCATATCAATTGTTTTGAGAAGAGCTTATTTCGAAGTTAAAGTGGAAGATGAGACTATGTCGGTTAAGTAGATGAATTCAGCTGTTAGAGATGGTGTTGTGGTGTTTATGTTATATTCTTCGACAGAAGTGAAAGGAAAGGCTAAGAGTGGTGAACTCCCAGTTGTTAATGAATTTCCAGAGGTGTTTCCTGAGGATGTGAATGAGTTACCACCCGAGAGGGGTGGAGTTTGCTATAGATTTAATTCCGGAACTAGTCCGTGTCGATGGCGCCTTATCGCATGCTCGGCATCCGAGTTGTCGAGTTGAAGAAGCGCCAGAGGAGTTGCTTGAGAAGAAATTTATTCGCCTAGTGTTTCACCGTGGGTGCGCATTTGTTGGTTAAAAAGAAAGAAGGTACAATGAGATTGTGTGTTGAGCAATCGAATAAAGTGACCATCAAGAATCGGTATCCATTGCCGAGGATTGATGATTTGATGGATCAGGTTGGAGCTTGTGTATTTAGCAAAATTGATCCGAGATCCGGATATCATCGTTTAAGGCGGAGATATTCGTAAGACCGCATTCGAACGAGGTATGGACATTATGAGTATTCGCTATGCCATTTGGAGTTACTAATGCACCCGTGTGTTTATGGAGTATATGAACAGGATATTTCATCCGTATCTTGACAAGTTTGTGGTGGTGTTTATTGACGACATTCTGATCTATTCAAAGGATGATGAGGAACATGCAAAGCATCCGAGAATTGTATTGGAATTGTTGAAAGAAAAGAAACTTTATGCGTTGTCTAAATGTGAGTTTTGTTGTTAAGTGAGTTTTCTTGGTCATGTGATTTCCAAGAATGGTATTGCTTGATCCTACAAAAGTAGAAGCCATATCTCGGGAAGCGCCAAGAATGCTTCGAGATTCGTAGCTTTCTTGGTCCGCAGTTACTACGGAAATTCATTGAGGATTTTCGAAGTTAGCATTACCGCTGACTAAGTTGACGAGAAAAGGTCAAGCATTTGTTTGGGATATAGATTGTGAAAAGGATTCCAAGAATTGAAGAAGAGATTGACTAGTGCTCGATTTTAATTTTGCCGAATCCGGAAGAATCCTTCGTGGTGTATTGTGATGCTTTGATGGGTTTAGGAGGTGTTTTGATGCAAGATAAGCGTTGTGGCTTATGCTTCAAGACAGTTAAAGACTCATGAAAGGAATTATCCAACTCATGATTTAGAGTTGGCGGTTGTGTTTGTGTTGAAATTGTGGAGGCATTATCCGTATGGTTCACGGTTGAAGTGTTCAGATCATAAGAGCCAAGTATCTCTTTGATCGTAAAGAGTTGAATATGAGGCAGAAGATGGTTAGAGTTTCTCAAGGATTATGATTTTGGTTTGAATTACCATCCCGGTAAGGCAAACGTGGTAGCGTATGCATTGAGCGAAGTCTTTGCATATGTCGATGTTAATGGTTCGTGAATTGAATTGGTGGAACAATTCGAGACTTGAGTTTGGTTTGTGAAACTACTAATAGTGTGAAGTTGGGCATGTTGAAGCGACTAGTGGTATTTTGGAAGAGATTGAAATGGATGAAGTCCGATGTTGGTTTAGTGGACAAGTCGACATTGATTAACCAAGGTCAAGGAGGTGAATTCAAATCGACGAATGGTGTTATGAGATTTGGTGATAGAGTATGTGTCCGGATGTTGTCGAGATCGTAAAGAGTATCTTAGAAGAAGGACATCGTAGTGGATTGAGTATTCATCCCGGTGCTACTAAGATGTATCATGATTTGAAGAAATTATTTTGGTGGCTCGAATGAAAAGGAAATCGCCGAGTTTGTGTATGCATGTTTGGTTTGTCGAAATCAAAGATTGAACATCGAAACCGTGGACTGATGGAACCGTTGTTTGTTCGGAATAGAAATGGGATGGAATTTCAATGGATTTGGTTTGCCGGGGACGAAGAACTGTGATTCTATTTGGGTTATTGTTGACCGATTGACAAAGTCGCTCACTTCATTCGATAAGAATGGATTATCCGATGGAGAGGTTGGCGAGTTGTATGTCGAAAAGGTTGTAAGTTTGCATGGTATTCCGTCTAGCATTGTGTCGGATAGAGATCCGAGGTTAAGTTTTGGACAGGATTGCGGAGGCTCTAGGTACTAAGTTGCGATTGAGTTCGCATATCATCCACGCATGATGGTCGACGGAGAGGATTGATCGTTAGAAGATTTGTTGAGAGCTTGTGTGTTAGAGAAAGGTGGAGCTTGGGATAGCTATTTGCCGTTGATAGAGTTTACCTACAACAATAGTTTTCATTCGAGCATCGGTATGGCTCCGTTTGAGGCATTGTATGGTAGGAGATGCTGACACCGTTGTGTTGGTATGAATCGAGAAAGTGCTGTGATTGGACCGAGATTGTTCAATAAACTTCGAAGGATTAAGATGATTCAGAGAAGATGAGGACTTCTCAGTCGCCGAAAAGTTATCATGATAAGAGGAGGAAAGATCTTGAGTTTAATGAAGGAGACCATGTGTTCATGAGAGTTACTCCGATGACGGGTATTGGTCGAGCCTTGAAGTCAAAGAAGTTGACTCCGCGCTTTATTGGTCCGTTTCAGATTACCAAAAGAGTTGGGAAAGTTGCTTATCAGATTGCTTTACCGCCACACTGCTAATTTGCATGATGTTTTCCATGTATCTCTGAGGAGGTACATCATGGATCCATCTCATGAGATTCAAATAGATGATGTTCAAGTGCGGATAACTTGATCGTGCGGCTCGCAAGGATTGAGGATCGGAAAGTGAAGCAATTGAGGTAAAGAGATAGCACTGGTAAGAGTAGCTTGGGGAGGACCAGCTTAAGGAAATGTAACTTGGGAGCTCGAGAGTCAGATGAAGGACTCGTATCCCGAACTGTTCGTCTAAGGTATGTTTTCGAGGACGAAAACTCTTTTAGTGGGGGAGAGTTGTGACACCCCGATTTAATTTAAATATTTATTAAGTGAGGATTTAATTATTTAATTAAATAAAGTCCTAAGTATTATTTTATTTGGATTAATTGGGTCATTAAATGAGGAAATGTGTTGAGGTGTGCAGAGTAAACGGTGGGTGTAAGAGAGTAAATCACTCTACTAATTAATTATTAAGTTTTAATTATTTTATTGGAATAATTAAAGGAACAATTAAAGGAATATAAAAAGGGAAAAGAAAGAAAGAATAGGTTTTGGAGAAACTGCTTTCACGTGAAATTGAGAGAAGAGGAAAAGAGAGGAAAAGCCGACACCAAGAGAATCGAAGAATCATCGCGAGGTAAGGGGTGGTTTCGATCAATTAATATGCCTTATGGGTTTTGGGAATCATGGGAATAATTGGGTATGTTAGATAGTTTGAATTGTGATGATTATGAGTTATAGGAAATAAACCCTATTTGTGTCGGTGTTGGGATTAGAAATCATAAGTATGTCAAGTGATTGATGAGAGTGAATAAATCATGTTGATTGATGTTAAAATGGTGTGAAATGACGATGAATTGATGTTCCTAATGTGCCAAATCGTATTAGTAAGTTTGGGAATGAGTAAGAATGGAAAATGCTGTCAAAACTAGTAAAATTGTCACAGTCGTGGGAACCGGTTCCCTGGGAGGAACCGAGTTCAGTGTTAAATCGTAAACCGGATTCGTGAACCGGTTCTGATATGACGGAACCGGTTCCCCATTCAAAAATCAGGGCGTGTTATTTTAACTTTCGGAACCGGTTCCGTGCTGGGTAGGAACCGGGTTCCATGTTCATTTTTCCAATTTTTCTAAAACTTCAAAAATTCATATTTTCTAAACCGTAACTCCGATTCGAGTGCCGTTTTCAGCGTTATTTTCTAAATTTTGAATACTACCTTTTGAAAAGAGAAAAATATTATTTTGCTAAATTATTTTTAAAATGGTCGCGCTCCCGACTTTTTGAAAGAATGAGTAATTCAGGATAATGTGAACTATTATGAATGGTATGAGTTACCTATGAGGTATTGATGATGACAGTGTTATATAATACTATTTATTTTGGATAGAATGAGATACACTGGTGAATTGACATGATGTGATTTGTATTAATATCATGATATGTGAAATGATGATGGCATGCTTTTATGATGCATGCATATACATTTATTGATTTGGTTCATTCCCATTGTGCGGAAGCGAACCGTCGAGCCAATATACTTACCCGGAGGTCGAGGTAGTGAGGCTGGATTCTTGACCCAATAGCTATGGGCGAATCATGAATTTGCATCGTCTATCCACATGTAAACGGAGCGGTGTGTGTGAACTCGGTTCACGCTTTGGTACCACATGCATAGAGTCGCATTGCATATGGGATTGTAACATGCTAGGATGGATTCCAAAGGTTGCAATTTCCATTGTTTGAATTATGTACATGTTCATTGTGTGAGTGTGATGTGAATTGATTATGACTTGTGCTTGATTAACGGATTAATGTATTTTTATTCTATTGTATTCTAAAACGATAATGCATGTTATATTGAATTGAGATCTCACCCTTACTCAACATTTTCGATCCGGTGATTAGCCGCTTGAGTTGGTGAGGATAGCTCTAGTATTGAGTCACCGCTTAGTCGTGTCGTGTGTCGTGCTCGTAGATGTAACACTGGGAACGGTTGTTTGAATCCTTTAATGGATATTTTGAATGACTTTGAATTATGTTGACTTATTACCCGGATTTCTTTAATGTTTTGATTCGTGATTTCGCTTATTATTCGAATACCGTGAATGTTGTATTCAGAAGTTTTGGTTATGTTACATTTCCGCTGTTAAACATAACTGTTACATTAATTATTTGATAAGTCTTCTTCAGTGAAAGCATGACACAAGTTTTGGAAATCTTAATGTTTTAAAAATTGTGACGCCTTCTTGGTTATGATTAAATACTCTGATTATTATTATAAAACGCGGGTAAATAGAAGGGGGTGTTACACTTGACCTAATGCACACTCCTATAAGTACATGACAAAATTAGAAGAAAGAGGGGGTTGTAAGAGAAAAAACCCTAGCCTCATGAGCAACTCTCATTCTTACAAAAAATCCAAGAAACTTGCAAAATCCAAAACCCTACTTCCAGCCACCCTCAAGCCGTTCCAATCATCCAGTCGTGTTCCTGAGGTTTCCTCCATCGTTTCCAAGGTTTGGTGGCTAAATCGTTAACTACCATGGTTAGGGAAAGCGAGCTGTTGAGTTTCAAAACCATAGTTACAGGCTATTTTAGGATGAACGAACCCCACTATCGTGTTCGCAAGGGTCAAATTATTGAATGTGGTCATTTTGTTTTTGCTTTTCTGTTTGTTTTCACAGGTTTTACAAAAGGTGGTGACCGGAGAAGATGAACGGATCTTCTCTTCTGGCGTCTCTGACAGCAGCTCCAACTTTTGGGTTTCCAAAAGTACGATCTCCAGAAGTTCCAACTTCTGGGTTTCAAGAAGTACCATCTCCAGAAGTTCCAACTTCTGGATGCCCAGAAGCGTTATCTCCAGAAGTTCCAAGTTTTGGATGCCCAGAAGTTACATCTCCAGAAGTTCTAACTTTTGGATCCCCAGAAGTGTTATCTCCAGAAGTTCCAACTTCTGGATGCCCAGAAGTTACATCTCCAGAAGTTCCAACTTCTGGATGCCCATAAGTGCTACCTCAAGAAGTTCCAGAAGGGATGTCAACAGAAGGTCCAAAAGGAAGCAGCTTTCGTACCAACAGGAAGCATCTTCTGTGCCAGGAAGAAGAAGCTTTCGTGCCAGCCTCCAAAAACTCTGGAAAATAGGTTTCTTGAGGTTCTGGAGGGAACTTCTGTCAGAAGCTCTGACGGAAACCCTTATTTTTATTTATTTTACTGCTGACTAATTTTCTTTGTATTTTTCTTTAAAACTATTTTTTTCTAAAAAACCCTAAAAAAAATTTAACTTTAGGATTTAAGTTCAGAACATCTTTATTCAATTTTTTCACAAAAAAAAAAAAAAACATTTTCTTTACATTAATCAGAATTAGTTTTTTTCAAAAAAACCCAAAAAAGATAATTTTTTTAGTAATTAGGGTTGCTAACTTAGACTTTTCTCTTACTAACTTCCAGAACATTTTTTTCATTGATCCTCAACAGCAAGCTCCTTCCTGGGAACGATTAACTGTGGCAAGGGTACAACTAGAAAAGAGGCTAAGTCAAATAAGGATGTGAGTCGAAATTTGAAAGGAAACTGAACTTTCCAGAAGTGGTTACCATTGGGCATTACGACAAACTCTCAAATATTTAAGGTCAATATGCAGAAAGCCTGGGTAGTCGTGTAACCAATGTTTCGTCAGAACCACCCGGTCAGCTTTCTTTTTGTAAGCATTTTGGATATTCGACCAAGAGCTATACCACCAATCTGGGATATGTGGTCGAAAAGCCAATGCTAATGGGCTAGTCGGCAAAGGAGGAAATTTGATTTTTCCAAAATGAAGTGCATAAAGATACTTGTCTTTCGAACTGTGGATTTTAAGTTGGAACTTCCTGCTACCTTCTTCTTTAGCTCTTGGGCCACGCCATGGATGGTTCGACGAAGATTATTCGTAAGTACACCACCCTAAAAAATTTGAAAACTTGAATCTCTTTGATGTTGGTAGCCTTACATTTCGCCTTTGCCCTGAAAAGTGTTAAGAGAAATAGTCAGTTCAGCCATTTTCCTGGCAGGATCATTAACAAAGGTAACAAAATATGACTGTCACCAAGCTTCAAACTCCTTGGTACAATAATACGCTGGTCTAAACAGAGTAAAAGTAAGTTTGGCTTTGTGAGCCCATAGGATATCAACGTCTTCTTTAATGAACTCCCAAGGTTGATCACTTAAGACATCGGTGACCAGTTCATGTTGTACCCCAAAATTTACCCTCCTCTTTCCCGCGTTATTTTTGGCTTATAATCCCATTGCATAAAAATACATGTCATATCATACATAGCATTCATCATAAGGAGTGTCAGATTCCAGGTATTCCGAATGGCACCCAAAAATAGCTCATTTCTCAATAAAGTGGATTCCGGGTTTCGGCGCATTTTGGGCACTCCAGAAGGCATATCTCTCATCTCCTTGGGTATTTTCGGTGGGTTTTCGACTGGAGTTCCTCTTTCATGATTATCTACAACTTTCTTTTGAAGGTCGAGAACGGATTTTGTGAGGAAGGCTCTCAAAAGAGTCATTTTCCCCAACATGTCAAGCTGATTTTTGTGCTGAACCGTGTGTTTTGGCTCACCGAAAAGGCTTTATTTTCTAGCTGGAAGCTCGGAATTGAGCGGGACCAATTTCTAAAATTCCGTATCAAGGTCCTCTACGACTTCCATTTGCAACTCGAGAGCTAATTCCCCACCGATCGGTACCAGAATTTTAATCTCTGAGTTTGATTTTTGAGCTGAACCGAGCAATTTTCATCTGATACGCGAAGTTCGAAAAATCATATCTCACTTGATTTTCATCAAAACGGGACGGGACCGATGCCAAAAGTTCACAAATCTTGTTAGCTTCAAATATCCCAGAGATACGCATGTGCAAATTCCGATCAAAAGATCCTCGTTGGAGGCGTTTTCCTCACAGAGCGCAAATGAAATTCTGCATGTGTCAGTGGTCCAAAATTGATGCTGAAACTTCAAAAATTTCTATTTCCATGAACGTTCATCGGATCAAGTCGGGATTTTGATTCCCACATGCAAGATTGCATTCCGGACACTTTTCGTTTACATTCCGACTCCGAATTCCGCACGGATTTGGCTGTTTTGGATTAATTACGAAAATTATTCGGATAATCATGATTAGCTTGTTGATTAAGGATCCAAAGCTATAAATAGATTTTCCTCTTCACAAATTACAAGAACACAATCATTTGCTTAATTTTCTACTACCATACATTCTCCAATTCTCTCAAATTCCAAAGCACAAAAACTCAAAAAGTTCAAACTTCAACTTTCCCTCCAAGCAACCACCACAGGCCGCCACCGGACCTCCGTGCACCACCGGCTTCTTTCACAGACCGCGCTAAGCGCGCCCTCCGCGCTAAGCGCGCCCTGCAAATTCTGGTTTTTCTCCATTACAGCTTCTCCTATTTCAATCTACATCATCTTCTCCTCCTTCTATTCACATCTAACATGGAAGGAATGGTTTAATCTTGATTTTCTCCTTAATTTCAAGATTCAAGGATTTCTCTTCTTCTTCCCCAATTTTCCATTGGTCTTCAAGCTTTTCTTCAAGGATTCAAGCTTAATTCTGAAGATTATCAACAATTCCTCATTGATTTGGTATTTTCTTTGAAGAGCACAAGGAATTCCTCTTCAATTTGACTCAAACTTCAAGTGCAAGTAAGTGTTAGGTTCAAATAAGCACTTATTTTAAGTTGTTTTGGATTTTCAGCTTTTCTTGAAATTGAATACTGAAATCACATGCAAATTCAATGTAGATTCTGGTTTTAGGATTTGTGTTCTTGAATTCCTTGGTTTGAATCAATTTTTGCCGCCTTATGTGTGTCGGAGTTTGGATTTTGGTTTATAGCATGCATATACACTTGTGCGTTTGTTTTCTCTTTGTTCATAAGACATAAACTCATACATGTTGCACCATCTATTGCATGTTCATGCATTGGTGATTATTTAGCTTGATCAATTTTATTGATTCATGGTGATTTGAAACATAACTTGCACTCAACATGTAGATATCCAAGCATTTAGTGCATCAGCATAAACTTGTTGTGCACCCAAATGTTGTGGTGTGTTTGACCTAGATTCTTTGAAAGAGAACTTCAAAATGTTAAGGCTAGCTCGCATCATTACACATGAACATTGAATTATCATTTTGATTTGCATGTTCTTGCATTCATCACTTTGCTATGAACATTGGTTTTATCGTTCGATTCGCATTCCTTGCATGTTCATTCATTACTTTGATATGAGCATTGGTTTTATCGAGTCGATTTGCATTCCTTGCATGATCCATTCATTACTTTGCTATGAACATTGGTTTTATCGTTCGATTTGCATTCCTCGCATGTTCATTCATCACTTTGCTATGAACATTGGTTTTATCGTTCGATTCGTATTCCTTGCATGTTCATTCATCACTTTGCTATGAACATTGGTTTTATCATTCGCATTCCTTGCATGTTCATTCATTACTTTGATATTAGCATTGGTTTTATCGAGTCGATTTGCATTCCTCGCATGTTCATTCATTACTTTGATATGAGCATTAGTTTTATCGAGTCGATTTGCATTCCTTGCATGATCCATTCATTACTTCGATACGAGCATTGGTTTTATCTATTCGATTTGCATTCCTCGCATGTTCATTCATTACTTTGATATGAGCATTGGTCTTATCGATTCGACGGCATTCCTCGATGTTCATTCATCACTTTACTACGAACATTGGTTTTATCGATTCGACGGCATTCCTCGCATGTTCATTCATTACTTTGATATGAGCATTGGTTTTATCGATTCGATTTGCATTCCTTGCATGTTCATTCATTACCTTGCTATGAGCATTGGTTTTATCGATCCGATTTGCATTCCTTGCATGTTCATTCATTACTTTGCTAACATTGGTTTTATCGATCGATTCGCATTCCATGCATGCTCATTTAGCTCTTATTCACCATCGATCTCGCTTAACATCGTGGGTCGAACCGCTGTACGAAAACATCATAAACAGTGGTTCGGATCAAAAACCGATTTTTCAGGGTCGCGCTAGCTGTCCGTGAGCGCAAGCGCCAAATGTTCGACTTTATATACGCCGCCTTCTCGGGTTTATTTTTCCCGATTTTTGATTCCGATGATGAACAGAGTCATCCAGCTATGCTGTTGTCGTTTGTACTCCATTTCATGCAGAACACACGACGATGCATATGCTGCTTTCTTCGATATTCGCACACTTTTTCGTTATTTGCTTTTGGGTCTAACTCCATTCTTGTGTTTTGTTGAGTTTGTACACCCACGTACATCATTTCTATCTGTGTTGCTTGCCTTACCCCGCTCTTGTGCTTGCGCGATCGACACGCATTCCGCTTGCTTCAATGCCTTGAGCGATTCTCACCGGTTTACTTCTATTGCACGGCTGCAGATTGAAGTTTTCCGAGTATTTCATTAGCTCGCAGTGCTCTTGATTCTATATCCGCTCTATTTTACACTGCTTGCTGCATTCTCTACGCCTTTCCTAGATATCATGAGGGCTTTATGCTTTTAGCTTTGCCATGGAAGTAGGAATGAGATGCACGATGGGGCTTCCGAGTCGAGCATGTTCTGAACCCTCCGTTTATTTAAAGACCCGCTTTAGGGCAATTCTACTTGTGATCCGTGTATATTTGTTGTTTGTTTTTGTGTCCCTTGGTTAGGTTTCGTTCTTTAGCCTGACATTAGGATTCACATCCTTTGCATGTCAACATAGGTAGAGATTCCTTGCATCCTAAACCATAGGCCCGATTTTGCTTTTGCTAGTTTCTTTTGCATATTGCATGTAATAAAACTAAAGCTTGCTTTTCTTTTCCTTCAAACTCAAAACACTTAATAATGGTTTAAACCTTTTCTCAAGGTAAAACAACCAACCAACACCAACTCTTTTCACTTGCTTTTCCTTTCTTGTGTTTAAACCTTTTCACAAGTAAAAACACAAAACACACCAAAACAAGGGAGCCGAATCTACGGGCCTGACTTTCCCATTGCACGCGAATACGTAGGATCTTGTCACCGGGCTCGATCGAAAGCAAACTTGGTAAATACTTCCTTTTTCCCGTGGTTTCTTATTTTCTTTTCTTTGCATACATGATTAGCGATTAGCATAGATAACACACCCTTTAGCCGTAAGTAGAAAATGGATACCGTAGAGTACTACCGCGGTGTGCTAATCCCTTCCTCGTAACTAACTCCCTTTACCTAGATTCTCTCGATTTCACCAAGCATGACCGTGATTTCTGTGTTTACTCGATGTTTTCCTTTCTCCTCGTGGAGATAAAAGACGCTCGATGGCGACTCTATTTGATACCTAGTTATCATTGAGGTTCCGGAGTTTTGGCGACATCATTGGGATCGCATGACCGTACGGGTCCGACCGTGAGTCGATCCTAGTTTTTTCATGTCTATCGGTGTTTATCCGCTTATCATCCTTTGTATGCTTGCATTGCATTCTATGTGGTATATTTACTACTGTGATATCCCGATCCGGACCGTCAGGCCGGTTTTATCTCGATCCGGCGTAAGTTACTGAGGTGAAAGCCAACTACCCCTGCCAAGGACACATAGGCTGATGGATGTCTATGTTGAATCCCGCATCCCGTGGTGCGCGGAGAGGCATGGAGTCGAATTCGCACGAGATTGATGACGCAGCGCCTACACCCCGTCAGGTAGTCAATAAGTACTGATAAAGGATCGCCGACTGACTATCATTGTGGATACCTTGAGTCTAGAATTACCTCCAGTCATGATATCATTACTACATGCATCACACACCTGGTGACTTGTTACTACCGGTGACTTAGTTATTGATGGTGACTTGGTATTTTCTTCGTATTTTCTCGTATTTTCTCGGATTCCAGCTTAATGCTGACCTTCAACCCGCGGATATCTCGATCCATTTCTATATGATATCTTGGTCAGGACGTTTCGACTTTGTGTACTTATCCGGGAGTCCAAGACAACTGGGTCTCATGAACACGTATACATGATTAAAAAAACATTGTATTCATGAAAATTTTAACTTTTGCATATTTTAACACGATATTTGTTATTTCCGTGATTTTACCTTCGAGTCTAGCTTGTTTCGTTTTGGAAGATGGATACCGAAGAAGAACAATCGTAGACGCTATCCCAGATAACAAGTTTCCCACTCGCCTTGAGAATCTCTCTTGCTTGCCAACAAGTCTCCACCGAGAATGCTCTCACGCTACTCCGGAGTATGGAAGGATTCTAACATGGTCAAGCTCCTTCGACCCATTATCGGGTTGATGGGCTCCGTGCCTTTCCGCCCTACGACCGTGAGTTGAGGTGCTTGTATTTCCCGATTATTTGTTGATGCCTACATTGAAGAGTATTCTAGTATCCTAGGCATTCCTATCTCGCATCGTGCCTTTTCATGCCTCTACGGGAGACCGACTGATGATCGATTGCCAAGGCTCTTCATTTGCAAAAATCGTGGTATCCGCCTATGTTGCAAGCAAGGGTGCCGTGGAAAGGCTTTCATTCGCTTTCTTCTTCGGAGGGTAATGCCAAATTTGTCAAGAAGGATCGAAGGGCTTCAACGCCATTCTAGCTTGTCAGATCTACGGACGTGTTTGTTCCCAAACGAACTAAAATTTTTTCCATATGAATGCCATCTCTATTTTCATCCGCAGTAATCCAATTCGATTTTGTTAGGAGATGTTTATCATTTCATCCATGCCCGAGCTTCAAAGGGAAGGGTGGAGTTGTAAATTGTTAGCGCCATTGTTATATCATTGGTTTCAAGGTTTTCTTCCTAAAAGTGCTTTTGTCGACACTCGCATACCACGAGGTGGATTCCTAGGTTACGGGCCCTCACATCTCACGATATCAATTGAGTCGACGCGAGATGTCCAAGACCTAATGTGACAAGCTTATTATCCAAAGCTGAGACTTTCCTAATGTCCTCCATGGGCATAAGTGGGAGGTATCAATTACAATCCGACTCTCGCTCCGAGACAAATAGTTACGCTTTGTTTGGGCCTCCCGATGTGAACTGTGCGAGAAACTCTATATTATGATGCCTGATGTCACCGTGATGGCTAGAGCTGCCCAAGCACGGAAGAGTGTCCGCTGAAGCGAGGTCAATATTTTGGCAAGAAAGACTCTACGCCTCTATGCTTCTACATCCAATGGATCAAAGCCAAGAATAAGGATCGCCGCTGGCCTTCCCTTACGGATCGGGCTTTTTTATCCTTCGTAGTCAATGCCGGATGATGTTTCTGGGAAGGATTATGAGCACGTACTTGCTCGTAATCTTTTGTTAGTGGAGACATTAGCTGGGAATTGTCTTGTTTAACTCGCATTTAAGAACCACTGCTCACGAGCTCGTATTTCAAAAGGGAAAGTGATCCGACCGGACTCAAGAAGAGGTCCAATTGAAGATTTCTCCGCTCCCACAAGAGCACCAAAGGTCATATCGCTGAAAAGAAATATAAGGCTCAAATCAAGACTCAAGAAGCAAATGCATAATCGAAATCGTGTACGAATCCTCGATCCGAGAGTAGAAGCTCAATCGTCATTGAGAACTCGAACGCCTCAAGATTCAATCGGTGCACTAGAGAGGCGAAGGTTTTCCTATGTTTGACGCCTAGATATATGCTTTATTTGTTCGAAATCACCATCAAGCCCTGATCGGATTTTCCATGATTTACAAAATGATCGATTCAAATGTCAAGCTTCTTTTCGATTCAATGATTAGACTTTTTTCAAGATTCATTACTTTGCTAAATCCTAAAACTCGAAATCAAAGTGTTAAGAGTCCCGAAATGGCCAAATGTGCTATTACATGTATAACATGATATCATTCATATATATAAATGCCATGCATAATGTGTTTTGTCCGGAGTCTTTCATCCCCGCTCGCTTTATTTGCTAAAA
>CM038793.1:217595706-217644652 GCA_021764765.1 Vicia sativa
GCCTTCTGACCATCGATGTCCCCGAATGTCGCTTACATCCAGAATGGAGCTACCCTCTAACTAATGAATGCGGCTAGCGCTATTCTAAAGGCGTAAGTACAAAAAAACGACAATTCAGGTGGGTAAATAAGTCTCCTAGTTGCTTGCTCTAACAAATGCTTTTCACACCACACACTCTTTTTCAAAGTTCAAAGTCTTTTCAAAACAAAACATTTCAGAACACTTTGTACACTCCTACATGAGTCATTACAAAGTCAAGCGAAATGCCTCTTTCAAAACATTCTTTGTCAAAAGTGATCTAGAGCGACTAGAGCCGTGAGATAACTACGGATGGAAAGGTGCTAATACCTTCCTTTTCATAACCATTCTCCGGTTTCGAGAAAATCTAACGAAGGTCTTTTACATTACTTTTACCTACCCTTAATTGGATAAAAATAAAAGTCGGTGGCGACTCTTGCTATCCGCACATTTGGATACAAAAATCCTACAAAGTCGAGTTCACCGTATCACAATATGCGGACAAAGTGCGTACCTCCCATACCTTTGATATTTCTAAGCGCTCGGTGGCCATGCAATGTGGGGCATTGACATGATTGGAGAAATCAAGCCGCTTCCAGCGGACATCGTTTCATCCTTGTGGCAATTGACTACTTCACCAAGTGGGTAGAAGCGACCTCGTTCGCATCTGATTACCGAATGTTGTGGCTCGATTCATCAAGCATAATCTTATATGTCGGTATGGCACTCCAGAAAGGATTATCAGGATAAAGGTTCTAATCTCAACAACAAAATGATCTTGAACTACTTTTGCGATTCAAGATCACGCATCATAACTCTTCTCCATATCGGCTAAGATGAATGGCGCGTGGAAGCCGCCAATAAGAACATCAAAGACCATACGAGAGATGGCGATTACCTATAAGGATTGGCATGAGATGTTACCATTTGCTCTTCATGGTTATCGCTTTACAATATGAACATCAACAAGGGCAACCCCCTTCTCTCTTGTATACGGTATGGAAGCAGTCCTACCCATCGAGGTTTAGATATCCTCAACCAGAGTCCTCCGGGACGCAGAGTTAGGCAAAGACGAATGGATCCAGACTCGCCTCGACCAGGTCAACAGTTGATGAGAAGCGATCGCATCCATCGCCATGGGCGGATCTATCGAGCGAATGATCGGGCGTTTAACAAGAAAGTCAAGCACCAGTCTACGGTCGGTGATCTAGTAGTCAAGCGTATCATCCTTCCACAAGGTGATCCTAGGGGAAAATGGACTCCCACCTACGAGGGACCATTTGTATTCAAGACAGTATTTTCCGGCGGAGCTATGATACTTAGCACTATGGATGGCGAAGACTTCCACCTGTGAACGAGACATAGTCAAAAATACTACGCATGAAAGAGACCCGCTAGGTCGACTGACCTAGGCAAGAATAAGGGCATCCTGGCGAACCGAAAGGGTTCGGGAAAAAGTTAAGGATATATACAAAACATGTACACCCGGCAAGTCGAAAACCTGAAAAGGCGGCTTGGGCAAAAAAGGGTCTCCCAGTAGACTGAAAACCCGAAAGGGCGGTCTAGGAAAAAGTTAAGGGTTTAAGCGTATGACTATGTCTCTTCCAGATCACCTACCTACAGACTACTACTATCAGCATTCAAGATTCAAATGGCGAATATCAATTCACTCACTTTCTACTGACAGCACGGAGATGAGATAGTTGAAATATATGAGTACTAGCATAGTTGGAACTTGACGAGATTGTTTCCACATAGCTTTTTACTTTCTTTGTATATAAACTGCTTGGCCATACGCCACCTTTTCAAATTAATACAAGCTTCTTTCTTTTCACAAAGTGTTCGTTTTATTGTTTTTGCATAAAATCCAACGATTGCTTTGAATGATTATATACATTTGACAATAAAACCTTGTCTACAAACATACGAAAAGCGGGCATACAAAGGTAATTACTGTAGGCTCTAGGAATTTAGATGACGAAAGTCACCAATATTTTCCCAGAGGTCTACCCCCAGTATCCTCGATCATCATTTCCACGGTATCGGACTCGAAACTTGGTCGGATAGTGCATCGGAGGAAAACTAACTCTTACTCCCAGAGAATCTCGTCAAGATCCCCAAGTGTTCCTCGGTTCCGTTATCCTCGGTAGGGTTGACACACAAGATCCCCAGCGGTTGCCTTCCAATTTTACCATCGGTAGGGTCGACACAAGATCCCGGCGGAGCATCTCCCATCTTTATCTCCCAACAGCAGTGTCTAGACTCGAAACTTGGTCAGATAGTGCATCGGAGGAATCAAGGTCACCTGTTCTTATTCCAAGTCTAGGTTTCCACGGTTTCATCCTCGGCGAAACCACGAATCCCCAGCGGGACGTCCATCTTCCTCAAGATGGATATGTTTTGAAATACTGCATCGCATTCATACCTTATACATAGAAACCATAACATACGCATTGCATGCATCATAATTTGCATAAGTCTAACTATATCACATCAAAAAAATTTTCTCTTTCTTTTTCCCCGGTGGAAATCACTTCTAAAATTCAAAGATTAATACAAAACCCGAACAGGCTATCGAACAATCGTGACCATAAGTCAGGATTAATACCGGAGCAAGGCGGAAACCTTATCGAACGACTACTTGAGTTGTCCTCCGACAACAGGCATTGGATCAACACCCGAAGCACAATAGGGAAGTTATCCATGATACGCGTTTATTAATCCCCTCAGAGTAGTCAAGACGAAGATTGATTCTGACTCTCTCTTATTATCACCAGTAACTTCTGATCGGCGTGCGACTCGGTTGTCCTGGATGGCATCTTAAGCCCATCTCCGACTATTTGTCGACATCTCTCCACTTTCAGAATGTTGCATATTTGGTTAAAAACTAATACAAACGAATAACTTCATTCAAAGACGAGCGCGAGGTCTAACGTACGACTCTCTCCGGATGGCATCTTGAGCCCATCTATGTGCTCCCTTTACTTTCGGGAATATCTACGGACCTAGCGTGCTGCGTTCCTCGCACCAATCTATCCGGATGGCATCTTAAGCCCATCTCCAGCGACTCTCTGTTCAATCAACACTTTTGAGCCTAGCGTACGACTCATTTCCCAGTAAAATCTCCAGCTTCTCCAAATGGCATTTATAAGCCCATTCCCGTGCACTATCAATCAACGGCGAGTGCAAATTTTCAGGTGTACTCAAGTATTCAATCATCTTCTACCTCCAAGTCACGAAAGGCAAGCATGCCAATCTAAACCTTCCAGTACAAGAAGATTGAACAGGGGCAGCTGTCATACCCTAAAATTTGCCCTCTTCTTCAAGACAATTCTCATATCCATACTCGGGATTCCCCAGGGTTGACGGACAAACCTCTCTAGACAATCAACCCAAACTAGGGTTTGGCTATTCTCAGATCAAGATGGGTTCTCAACACCTCCAATGATCATCATGTCTCCTCATATGCTTCAAAGAATCTCCATGAGAAGTCTCAAGCCTTACAAGTCAAGCTTCCTCAGACAATTGCTCAGATGGTTGAAAATCAGTTGTATTGGACAAAAGTCAGCTGTGGTCAACATCGGTCAAACTTCATGATTTTGGTCAACATCCTCATTTTGAAGTTACATTTATCATTTGATCAAGGGTTGATCATGATTCATCAAGAAAACTCAAGATTTGCCCAAAAGTCAAACTTTCCAAATTAGGGTTTTCTAGAGAAAAGTCAACTAAACTTTGACTGAGCATAACTTCTTCATACTTTATCAAAAAAATTTCCACCACCACTCATTTTGAAGGAAATTCAATTCTCTACAACTTCATGTCTCAGAAGCATGTTCAGAAAATGCTTCATTTGGAAGATATGGATCAAAACATTACAGGTCCTTTTCAAAGTCAACAAAAGTCAACTTTTTGTAATGAAGTTTTATTGAGCATGGAAACTCCAATTGAGATGAAACCAAAGAGGTTGTTTAGAGGACATATAGAGCTTTCTAAAAAGTCCAAGAACATTCAAAAATGTTGAAAATTAAGCAAAATACATCTTTCACAAGTTGGGCATTTTTGGACAATTGCACAAAGAAAGATACTTGTCAAAATCCAATTTTTTTCCAAATGGGCCTATAATTTTATGATCCAAACTTGATCATAATATTATTTGTGACCACTTGATGCCTTGCCACGACCTCTTTCTATTTTTTTGATTTATTTTTTAATTTAAAAGCATTTAATTCAAGATTAAATTAAATAAAATATGAAAACAAGGTATAATTTAAGTTGGGTTGGATTTTATCAAGCTTGAGGACCAAGGAAGCCCACAAAACATGACAATTTCGTGCTAGCTCATGCATGGAAGGAAAAATAAAATTTTGAAAAGATTTGATTTGATTTGAAAGAGAAATTATTTTGCATTGAATAGCATATCTTTTTCTTTCTTTTGCTTCAATATTACACTCTATAAATACCAACACATTGACAAAGACAAAGGACAAAACCCTAGACCTTGGAAGCAACCCTAAAATTCCAAATTTTTACAAATTTGGCAAAAATCGTGTTTCATTCTCCACTCTTAACCATTCCATTGTGTTCTGAGGTAAGATCGGGCCATCGTTCTCAAGCTTGAGCGTCCGAACTCGATTTGCCATGTTTAGGGTTTTTAGAGCTGCTAGCTTGAAACCCTAGTTGCGGTCGATTCGGAAAAGCGGACATCACCATTGGATTCACAATCCCGATTTGGGGGTAGCCTAACCCAGCCTTTGATTTTGCGTATTTTGCGGGTTTAGCATTTTGTTTGGTCGGAGAAGGCAGCGGAGCTAGAACTCGGCGTCGTTGGTGTCACTAGGACCGCGAGGGGCGGTGGCATCATGGCTTGCTACGATTCGCTCATCCATTACAAGTGGGACCCTGTTGTGTGTGTTGAATTTCTAAAAATATGACACGTTTACATACATAAGGCATTGTTTCGGATCCTAAACACCAAGCACGCTTGGCTCGGATGGAAGGCGTGTGTTTCTCAAGGGCGTGGGTTCGAATCCAGCAAGACCACTTCTTTTTTATCACTTTGAAAACTAACTTTTTTCTATTTTCTTATTTTCTTAATATTTTCATGTTAATTTAATTAATCTTTAAACTTTTTTTTCATGCATTTAAAAATCACCAAAAATATTTTCTTTTTGCATTTTAATCAGAAAAATATTTATTTAATTTTTTACATTAAAATTAATATTTTTGCATGCATATTTTATTTAATTGTTAATTAACTGTTATATTGACTTTTAATTGTTTTTTAATTATCGAAATCGATTCAGAAAATTACCAAAAAATTATCTTATCATCACTAATCTAAAATCTTTTCCTCATCCAAAATCATGTTTTACTAACATTTTTCCTCTTATGCAATTTTCTCGTATTTAGATTATGTATCATCCCGAGGTTGTAATGTTTCGGATAATTTTCTCTCGTTTTCTTTTCAAATTATGTAACTTCCTATGGGATGTAATAGTTTAATTAGGACTTTTATTTTCTGCACTCCTATTATGTAACTGCCCCAAAGCCATGTAATAGCATAGGACATTTACTTTCCTTTACTTTCCTTAATTTATTTTCCGCACCCTATAAGCTGCTAGTAACTAGGCGTGTATGGCAAGATAAAATTGGACATAGATCACTCATAATTTCAAGATAAGATATCTGAATTTGACTCTTTTCACACGCACCCCTTAGGGTAATTCTCTCGTTGCCTTACGAATACAAATGGTCAAGTCCTCTAACGTGAGGTATCCTAGCAGTTGCCTTCAAAACAAGTCATCATATTCCCTTCGATACAAGATCATAGACCCACGATGTCGCCTACGAATACATGATCTTGACCTCGATTGTTGCCTACGAAAGTGATGATCGTCCCCCGAATGTGCTAGGATACTTCTACAAGTTGCCTTCTCGACCATCCGATGTCCCTTGAATGTCCCTTTTACATCCAGCGAATAGGGTTACCTACCAATGGTATGGATAACACTATTCTAAAGGAACGTAAAACAACACGAAAGCGACCATTACGAGTAGGTAATAAGACTTTTAGTTGCTTGCTCAAACAAAATACTTTTCACACACACACTTTTGTCAAAGTTCAAACTCTTTCAAAACAAAAACATTTCCGAGCACTTTGTATACATTCCTACATGAATCATTACAAAGTCAAAGCAAAGTGCCTTTTCAAAATATTTTTGTCAAACACAGAAAGCAATTTTAAAGATGATCTAAGAGCAACTAAGAGCTCGTAGATAACTACGGATGGAAAGGGTGCTAATACCTTCCTTTTCATAACCTTCTCCTTACTCGAGAATCTAACGAAGGTCTTTTCCATTCTTTTCACCTTCCCTTAATTGGATAAAAGAAAAGTCGGTGGCGACTCTTGCTATCCATAATATTTGTGATACAAAAACCTCAAAGTTAGTTCAAGTATTACACTAAGGTCTACTTAGTTCAAACTTGGAGAAGCATGAACTAAAGATCCTATAGGGAACATGGCAATCTCATGAAAGAGATAAAGCAAACAATCACACTTAGAATGAATGATAAGACATGTATGGAAAAACATCATGTAAAGGATAATAAAATGCATGAATGACAACACATCAGGCATGGATGACAAAACATCATGATAATAGACATAGATGGCAAAACATCATGTAAAGAATAATAAAATGCATGAATGACAACAAATCAGGCATGGATGAAAAAACATCATGATAATAGACATGGATGGTAAAACATCATATGAAGAAAGATAAAATATGCATGGACGATGATACATCAAGCATGGATGATAAAACATCATGATAGTAGACATGGATGGCAAAACATCATATGAAGAAAGATAAAATATGCATGGAGATGATGGTGAAACATCATGTATAAAGAGGGTGATGATGATACCTAACGGAGAAAGTCCGTTTCCCCTTCAACACGCACAAGGTAAGAAAATTATGCTGGAAAGCACCATCGTTCATCCAAGTGTGCCTAAGTTGTATCAACAAACGATCATGAACTCATTTTCATTGACAAATATCTCAAGAGGAAGCTATGTGTTCATTGGTGAAGTGCCCAATAGGAGGCTTATTCATTGGTGAAGAGCCCAGGAGGAGGCCATGTGATCATTGGTGAAAAGCCCAAGAGGAGGCAATGTGTTCATTGGTGGAGTAATTCTAAACTATTTCAAACCATATGGGAATGGGGATACAAGTTTATGAATGGGGATGTATCGTATCAAAATTCCGAATGAAAGTCCAAATAATACAATCCAATCGAAATACGTCAAATGATTAACTAAAAATAAAGAACTTCATCGCATGGTGTGAGAAATCGCCTGGTGCACTTGAAGGCGTCGAGACAAAGCTTCGCATCGAGATGAACATCGGATAGAAATCCCTTGCACACTCAACAAATGAATTATAAATAACAAGGTAGAGTGATAAAACACTAAGCTACAAATGACTATACGTCAAGAAGATAATGGATGATGACAACACATGTCAAACAAAAGCACAATAGCTAAACACCAAGAAAATGGGGAAGAAAATAAAGTGGAAAGAAATGATAGAGTAACCATTCAAGGTGTCATGTGAGGTGAGGTCAGTAGACACAATATACATATACAAGGTTTATACAAACTATTAACAAACTTCAAACATCACCATGAATGCACACATGCAAAGTTAATTGTCAAGCTAGGTCGAAACTAGTCCTAAAAACATACGGGAAGCAAATCGTGCAAGATATTAGGCATAGATGAAATGAAGGAAGATTTATATGATAAAATGGCATAAAATTCAGTATCTAGCATGCTAATATCCTATTTACATCATGAAAACCAAACCACATAAGTTTCACGAGCGAAATCCTACAAGAGTGCGTAAACGGACGACAATTGCGTGTGGTGACGTGAATACAAGTGTGTGACATACATAATAAACAAAGTGAGTGTCAAGATGAGGTGACTACATTAGAAACATTACATAAAGGAGATGATATTCAATTGATAAAGAAAATATCACAAAGATGCAATTACAACACTAGTGCAAAAACTAGTTAAAACTTTGACCTAGAAAGCGTTTACGCGTCAAAAGAAGCCAAGAAAAGACATGAATGAGAGAAAATGAACCATGAAAGGATAAGATGCATACAATACAGTAGAAAACACGTGATCTTATCAACAAAATCATTTAAACATACATTCAAAGAATTCAAAAGCAAAACACTCAAAAGAAATGCATTGGATTCGTGCAAGTGCGGGTAAACATGTGCATGTATGTGTGTTTGTGCTAGTGCATACATGTGTTAAGTTTCAAATAGTGGTGGGATCAGAAGCAACACATGATAAATAGCTACTCAAGTTATACACTATCAAGTTATAAGATGCTTTAACTTACATATACAACACCTAGGCAAAAACTAGTTAAAGGTTTAACCTAGAATGCAACTAAGGATTGAATGAAACATGGTTAATGCATGAATGCAAAAGAGTGAAACTCATAGAATAAGAAGACATGGGAGGCAGTAGCTATCATGGTAAGAATGCATGATCATCATATACATGTACATCATGAAAATCCACAAACAAAGGAAGCTAGAAGAACCTAAGTATGCATCTAGAAGTGTGTGGTGAAGATGTGAATGGATGTGGGGTTGTGGACATGCCTTGTGGTGTCATTTTTGAGTGAAGTCAGTAGTGGACTATAGATATTACATACATGTTAGACATAAACAAATTACATTCATCTCAAAGAAAAGGAAACAAAAGCTAATGCAAGAAGAACTAGTCAAGGGTTTTTCCTAAACATGCACTTAGGGGTCAAATGAAACATGGCACGGCATAGGTGAAGAGGTATGACATTTAGATGATGGGAAATGATAAAATTCAGTAGTTATCATGGTATATATGCACTCATGTCATACACAATCATCAAAACCTTTTCATGAGCAACTTTCAATAGGAAAACATGAATGAGCATACTAGAAATGTGTGATGAAAAGCGTTTGTGTGTGTACTCAATCATGCTTGTGTCAAATGTCCTATGAAGTGATATAAGTGATGGAACATGAACATGATGCTCACACAAACATAAAACAATTATCAATCATCATGCCTCACAATCATTCATGGTGCAAAGATTAGTAATGAAAAAGAGTGATTCTAAACCCTAAAGTTAATTTTGAGTGAGCAAACAAGTTAATGAGTCAATCATGATGAAGAGGCAAGATGAAAGTAATATGACACACAAGGTTAGTATCTAACTCATACTAAATGATCTCAAATGAAATTCATAAGAAAAATTATGCTTAAAACATATTCGTGCACAAAATGAAGCCAAAGCGATCAATCGTCGCTCTAGGTTAGCTACCATGGGATCCTATTTATATGACTCAATTAAGGGTTCTAAAACAAAGCGCCAACTGCTTAAACATGCCCACATATTAGTCAAGATCTTATTTGAATGTTAGAACAAGTATTAGACATTATATGCAAAGAAAATCAACACCACAAATGTTTGTGTGTGTAGTGTACAAAAAAAGGTTCGCTCCGACACTTTTCGAGTCAAAAAAACACCATTATGGATAAATTTGAAAAGTGAACCAAAACACAAGGCATAAGCTAAAGAAAACAATCAAAATGATTTATCAAAAATATCGGAAGCTATGCACAGCGTGCGGTCTCAAAATCGACGGTTCGGTCAAATCTCGTTCAAAATACAATTTTCGCACAAAGGTCGCACTCCAAATTGTGAAACATGTCCAAATCAAGAAACCGTTTGCATATATAGCTTGGAATGGCTCGAAAAACATGATTTACATTAAGAAAAGTCGAAAAAACTCATTACGGATCAAAAGTTAGAGTCAAAACAAATATTATGTCCAACTCTATCAATTTTCAAAGTGTCATGTTATTTTCCACCAAACTCAAATAAACTTGTTTCCAATGTCTTTTAGTGGTATTTAGATGAATAAAAATGCAAGTGTATGTGATATCATGTGCAAGTGATGCATACTCAATGAAATACTACCTAAATGCTATGCAAACATGTAAGAATGTTGAAAGAAATTAGACGTGCAAAGTGGTAAAGTGTTGTGAAAAGTGAAATTTCAACATATTTTCATGTCATAAAAGTTGAACAACACCACATCAAATTAGTTAAACTATCTTAAATGCAAATGCATGGATATGCAAAGATGCAATTTATGTCATAATGTATGAATTCAAGTGTGTCCATGAGTTGTGTGCAATGTGTAGGTGTAGTGCAAGTGTACCTAAAAACTAGGTGTTAGTTCCTACATTTCAACGTAATTTCAATGCAGTAAGCCTCAAATTAATGATTCAATGCATGTCAAAGAATTTACATATTACTTGATGCATGATCATATAATTTGTGATGCAAAATGCTCACATCAAGTACCTAAATACAATGCAAAGTCACAACACAAGTGTAGGTGTGTGTAGTGTGTAGAAAGTTTCACACCGACACCTTTAAGGCTCCAAAAATGGATCAAGATCAATGAATTTGACAAAACAAATGCTATAATCGGAATCCACACGGAATTTTCAAGCAATCTCAATATTCAATTTCAAGAAATTCAACAATTGAAAAATTGATTGAGATAAGCACTTAAGTAAATAAGCACTTACTTGTACTTGAAGCTTTGAGTTGAAATTGATGAGGAAAATATTGTAATTCTCAAGAAAATACCAAATCAAATTTGAATTGATGATAATAAGAGGAGAATCTTGAATCCTTGGAGAATTGATGAAGAGGAAAACTTTAACTCTTCACCTCGACACCATAACTTCTTCAATGTTCTTGATTGATGAAAAGCTTGATTTGATCCTTGAGAATTGAAAGGGAATAGAAGATTATGGGTCTGTACCGGAGAAGGAGAGAAGAAGAAACAAATAAGAAAAAGTTTTTCGGCGCGGTGGTTTTGGAATTCCGGTGGTGGTTGGTGGTTTGAGGTGGTTGTGCAACTTTGTGTTGAGAGAAAATTGAGAGAGAAAAGTGAGAGCTCTTGGGTCAAATTTAACAAATGATTCTCTCTACCAATTTTGTTAGTAGGAAAATATATTTATAGTGTAAAAAATTTGGCTTTGGAGTGCCTTGGATCCACAATTAAATCCAAATCGCGATTATCAAAATAATTTTCGTACACAGTCCAAAACAGCCAAATCCGTGCAGAATTTGAAATTGGAATGTAAACGAAAAATGTCCGGAACGCGATTTTGCTTGCTATAATCAAAATTTCGATGCGATCAGATGAACGGTCAATGTGATATGAATTTTTGAAGTTTCAGCACAGTTTTCGGGCGTCTGACGCATGCAGAATTCTCAATGCGCTCTTCGGAGAAAATGCTTCGAACGAGGATCTTCTAATCAAAATTTGCAAGTGAGTGTATATTATACAACCGAATCTAACAAAATTTGTGAACTTTTGGCACTAGTCCCATCTCGTTTCGATAAAAAAACAAGCGAGATATGATTTTTTGAAGTTCGCGTACCAGATGAAAATTGCTCAGTTCAGCTCAAAATTGTGTTCGAAGAACAAAAAACTGGTCTTAAATGGTGAGGAATCAGCTCCCGAGTTGTAAATGAAAGTTGTATAAGGGTTCGATACGGATGCGTAGATGTGTAGGATCTATATTTTGATGTTGCACACATGCGTGTGCACTCTTTATCTGTCTTCTTGGTTTCACCATCTTTGCGGATTATCGATTGATTTGGATGTGTAGAATCCATATCATTGTTTGCACACAGTGTGTGCCTTCTTTATCTGCTTTATCGGATTGTAATTTCATGCAAGTTCATTGGATATCGTAGAATGTGTATAGACACACATTCTTGACCGTGCATATCAATGCACATCCGTTGTCTGTATTATCTGGATAGTTTCTTGCGGGTTTATTGGATATCGTCGAATGTGTATAAACACACATTCTTGACCGTGCATATCGATGCACATCCTTTATCTGTATTATGCGGACTACGATCTTGTACGGTGTATTTGCTTAAGATCGTATGACACATTACGATTATGCTTTTGTGCCTCCGCACACTTCTCACCGGATTTCTTTATTACGTGCCAGCAGTACTCGAAGTTTTTTGGAGTATTTTTTTAGCTCGTAGTGCTCTTCAGATCATTATCCGTTTGGTATTAGCTCTACTTTGTTTATCGCATTCTTTTACCACTTTTCTAGAGAGCATGAGAGTAGGGTTTTACGCTTTCCTTACCATGAGAAGTAGGAATAGAGATGTATGAAGGGCTTCCGTGGTTGGAGCATGTTAGGAACCCCTCGGTTTATTTAAAGACCCGTTTAGGCGCACATTTGCTAATTGTGTTTGGTTTGTTTAAAATCCTTCATCTGCATAGGGAGGTAATTCTCAGTAAGTGTTTATATTTGTGCTTGCATAGGTCAAGAGTGGGGTAGGACATCCGACGTGGCACCACCAAGCAAAGTCCCGCTTTTTATATTTCCTGCTATCAAGTCATGATGATTTAATGGGCAAGCGGAAAGGGTCGTGATCAACCCATACAGTTCTAGTTCGTGTCATTTCGGCTGCGGTTGTTGCTTCCTTTATCGAGTCAATGATAATAAAGTAACAAGAGTTCCATATTCTGACTCTCCATGCTTTCCTAGGGTTCGCATTTATTGCAGAGCTTGCATCATTTGCTCTTCACACTTGACAATTCATGTCATGCGGTGATACCATTCACACGAATCGGATGTGTCGGCTCCTGGTTGACTCACGGTATGCTCGTTACTCTTGAGGCTATGGGACTTCCTCCTTTTCACTGCTTGTGTGACATTTGTTTGTTTTCATTGCATTGTGTGTGTGTACGCAAAGAACTTGCTTCTTCATCCCTTTTGTCATCTTGATTCTACTTTAGATAGCGGATCGAGATAGACATAGACTTAGGATTGCAAACCTTTTCCATTCCTTTTGTTGTCTTGATTCTATTTTAGGTAGCGAATCGATATAGACATAGATTTAGGTTGTAAACCTTTGCCATGTTCCTTAGAATTCTCTCGAATCTATCTTTAGGTAGTGATTGAGTTAGACCTATAGGTTGTAATCCATGCATGATAATATTAGGGATAGAGTTAGATAGTTTCCCTTGATTTTTCTAGTTTCTTTTGCATACTAGCATGTAATAAAATTAAAAACTTGTTTTCTTTTAAACCAAAACACTTAATAATGGTTCAAACTCCTTTTTCTAAGGTAAAAGCAATCAACCAACGCAAACCTAATGCCGAGTTTTCTTTTTGTGTTTAAAACTCTTTTTCATAATTAAAAAACACATAACCCACCAAATATAGCGATTAAGCAGTAATAAGATATAAACACACCCATTAGGTAGAAAATAGAAGTGGATACCATAGAGTACTACGAGCGTGTCGGGTGCTAATACCTTCCCTTCGCGTAATAGATTCCCTTACCCTATCTCTCGGCCTCAAGACCGTGTCTTATCCCTTTTAGGTTTTTGCGATGCATTTACCTTTCTCCTTTTGCGAGATAAAAAATGTTCGATGGCGACTTCATTGATATAGTTATCGGATGATGTTCAGTCGGTTGTTTCACATTGCAGGGGATGGAGGATATTTCTTCTTTTTTCTTGCACATTTTAAATCATAGATGTAGTTTTCTTTGTATTTTGAGAGGGTCATTGTTGATTCAGTTTTCTCCAGTATCTGATTGTTTCTAAGGCTTCATCAGCTTTTCACTTTTCATCAAATTCAGAATATTGGTCTACACCTGATCTGACAGTCAAAACTACAGTCAGTCCCAATCCCCTTGATGCATTGTAAATAATTTATCGCTTTCTATTTTATTTTACCGTTTAATCCCCATTTATAATTGATGTATCCTTCTCCCAAAAACAAAACTTGTAATAATTATTTATCTTGTCTTTACTGTATTATTTATTTTAATGGTCACTTACACCAACCAAAAATCATTTTAAACTAATAATTGTGAATCAATTTAAACCCGTTAGTCGACAAAGCTTAGAAGCGTCGCGATGACCACACATGCACATACGCTTGATCTGGGCATTCTTACGGTGAGCTTATTTCGATTAATTGTTCCAATTAGTCGTTATAGTGACAAGCCCACTTTGCTAGTACACATGTAATTTAATTGCTTTATGCTTGTGTTGGCCACCATGTATGGGCTTTTCTCAATTTATTGATTCGTTTGCAATTATTCGTTTCTCTTCTATCTCTTGCGCCTTGGTCCACATACCAAGTTTTCTCATCTCCATAAGGGTTTCATAGTAGGGAATAGGCTTGGCTATTCTCTAGATTGATCAAGTCTTTTGGCTTGATTGATCATAACGATTCTTTCTTTATTCATCAAGCATTTAAAACACTTTCAATAAAACTCGATCCAACATCGAGTCTTCTTCTCAAACCTCGATCCAGCGTCGAGATGTTTTTCAAAATGTTTTCACAAATAAGCTTGGATGATTTTTGTTTAAATTGTTAGATGGTAGCCTAATGGTTTAAACAAATTTGAAGTCTTTAGATTGTTGGATGATAGCCCAATAAGATAAAACTTCTATCCATGTCAAAATACTAGGCGGTATTCAATTAAATTGTTGGATGATAGCCCGGCGGTTTAATTGAATTGGAAATCTTTAGGTTGTTGGATGATATCCCAATAGACTAAATACTTCTATCCGCATTAAAATAATGGAGTGACATTCGTTTAAATTGTTGGATGATAGCCAGCGATTTAATCAATTTAAAGTCTTTAGATTGTTGGATGATAGCCCAATAATTTAAATATTTCATCTCACTCGAAACACTTATTTCATAATAAATTTTTTGGGATGAGAGATGATTGGTTGAGCTCTCGCCAATTTCTAGTATTCGAATCATTAGATGATAGCCTAATGTTTCGATACTTGTCATCCACAACTTAAAATTAATTTTAACACATTCAATATCTTTTGTGCGCTCGAGCACCTTTTACCTTTAAACCCTTTTCAAGATTAGACATGATTCATTTATAATTGAGATGTTTCTTCCTCTATCCCCAAGGTTTTCGACTTCTCCACTTGAGTACTAGAGGTGTTCTCAAACCCTCCCTCATGTTGGTGTGTAGTCCTTTATTCTTTATCACACCTTGTGGGCATTAGATGAGTCTTCTCCTTTAAAAATGACGACTTGTCTTTTCATTTAAAATCAATCAACAAACAATCATTTTCCAGCCGAACTACGGTCGACTTTCCATTGCACGAGGTGCGTAGGCACTAAGTCTTATGACCAAAGCGAGCAAAAATAATAAAACATTTCTTCTCCCTTTCTTTCTCTTTTCAAAACTTAGAAGATCGTAAAAAATTTACACCAACACACAAACACACTTTGAACTAAATGGGTACTGTAACACCCCAATATTACCCAAGGTTTTATAAGTAAAATCAGAGTAATTTAAAATTTCATAAATTCAATACTGAGGCGTCACACCTTCAAAACCAAATCACTTTAAATAGTTTGCTTTAAAGTATAAATTTCGGATACATAGCATCGCCGGAAATCATAAATTGATTCTTAAAAATCAAAACATCTTCTTTATTAAACTTCCTCATCAAATCATGTTTTCATAGAGGATGATTTTTATTCACAAAAGGAATAACAACAAAAGAACAACAACTAGGCGATATAAATATTTCCCCGAGTGCTACGTGTCGGGCGACACCGACTCGACTAATAGCGCTATAATCTACATCTTCATAACTTTGCGTTACGGTATAAAGGTAGCAGCGAAACAAATAAAGGGTGAGATACTCCAAAACATATAATGAAAGGCATGATAACATATATATATATATATATATAGTTTGGAATCATAAAAGATATATGTTAATAAGTGCATTCCAACACATATCCAAATCTCACTCACTCTAATCGTCATTCTAATGTGTATAATCAACACTTCATCGCCATAACCTCATCGACATAAATCATTACAACAACACATAAACTTTCATCACCACGAAATCATCACAAGTCAATACGTTACTAATCGACCGACAATCATAAACAACAACATCAAACAACAATATCAAACAATGCTAATGACATAAGAAACATAAACAAAATCATCACAAATTGGCTAAAGCCCATCGTCGCTTTTGGCATAAAAGCCCATCGTCACAAACATCATCACATCATATTTGCATTAAGAATTTCATCAAAGTCAAATCATCATAAAACTCATCATTTATATTCATCGCATAGTTATCATGAAATTATCAAGTCATATTCATTTCATGTTCATTATAAAGATCATCACCAAACAAAGTATCATATATCATCGCAATTCAACATCGTCCATCAATTAAAATCCAATGCCAAATAACTCAAACATAAACATAACCGACTCCATGAGACACGACTATGTTATGCATGTGGTACCGTCGCTTTGTCCATAATTAGGAACACTTGGCATAAAGCCCATCGTAACAGCATAAAAGCCCTCGTTGCTTGGCATAAAAGCCCTCATCGCCGATGCAATGTATGTGACTCGACAATAAAAACAACACAACAAAAACATCATCATCTCTCATCAAAATTGACATAAAGTCCATGTCACCGTATTCATCCGCATCAAGATAAACCTATCATTGCATCGCATGTCATCAAGTATTCGTTAATAAATACCATCGCAAACATCATGTTTAATCACACTACATCATTATCAATTTATTCACCAAATTCCAAATACGGAAAAATAGTCAAACATCAATAATCTTCGTGAAAACCATTCCTAATAACCGTATTAATCATAATCGTCAACATGATCGGATTGTCCATACGTGTCTTAAATCGACTAAAGCAATCCGATTCAATTTAACCGTAAATTGGCCTATTTCGGTCGTTTAGTAAAACTCATAATTTGAAAAACTAACCTCACCACTACGTTCTACCGTCAAACTTAGCTATACGTCAATTTTGTTGAATTCAAGCAACTTGCTCATCACGAAATTACCAAAATCGGGAAATCGGAACATAATCGGGTTCCAAATTTAATCGGCTAACTTATGCCCTAATTATATTTTATTAATACCAACTATTAGTATAGGGATTTAAGAAAATTGAAAGAAACAGAAGCTACCTGCATAATTATGCAGAACAAAAATTATGCAGAAGCAGAATTGCAAAATACAGAAAAGTGACAATTTTCCAAAATCACCCCAACTATAAGGGGACGTTCGTCCCAAGAATGCAATGAAATGGAGGCGGGCGCCTATGGGGAGGGGGACGGCCGCCCCTCAAGGTGAGGTGGGCGCCTCCCCCTAGTATCATTCCATACTCATCTTCTTCCTCCACGGTTTATAACAGGCATAGGTTTTTCTGGTTTTTCACTGTTTTACAGTTTTTCATTTCCATTTATAACTCCTAGTTTCTACAAGCTAGCACCAAAACACCCACAATTAATACTCCTAACTCAAACTTTCTAAGTTATTTCAACAATCACACACATCATAAACCACACATCAATTTTCATCTCAAATCCACAACATATCTATCAAACCCTAACTATAGGAAGTGGAAAGTCAAACCCCTTACCTCATCTTGTTCTTGCAAAGCTTCTTGATTTCTCTACCACTTCCAACCATAGCTTCCTCTCTTGTTGCTCTTGCTTTTCTTCCTTTCCTCTAAGACACTCTCTTCTTCTTATGTTCTAAGTTAGGTTTTGTGTGGAAAATGGAAAGAATGAGGAAAATAATGTATTTATGTTGTTTTCTTACTAGCCAAGGGTGTAAACCCAATCCTAAGAAATTAGTCCTCACACCCCTAATTTATTTTATTAATTAACACCTTAATAATATCTAATAATATTATTAACTCAATTAATTAAAATAATTCCGGGGAATTAAATATCGGTCCGAATAATATTTTACCGAACCGAATCGAAACGTCGCCAAATATATTAACAGATATATCGATTAATATAAATATTCTCGTCGCAAAATAAATATCGATCGATAACTCAAAAATATCAATATAATATAATATTAATTAAAATGGGGCGTTACAGGTACCATCGAATACGATGGATGTGAGGGGTGCTAATACTTTCCCCTTGCATAACCGACTCCCGAACCTATATCTCTTAATTTCGTAGACCGTCTTATTCTTTTCTCTCGTGGGTTTTATTCGATATTTCCCTTTCCTTCTTGGAATAAATAAATCTCGGTGGCGACTTCATTTTCATTTTTTTGTGTCGATATGTTATCGGATTTTTTTTCCTGATAGTCGTGGTCGACAAAGGTCTCACCCTTGGAGAGCATACTTCTTTCTCCCTCAAACCAAACAAACCTTAGTTCCCATAGATCCGAGCTACAGATTCTCTAATTCCTGCCTAACCTACCTTTCTTAAATCCCAAAGAAGAAACTTTCCCGAAATAGCATAGCAGATAAAACACACAAACATACAAAATATGCATAAAAAAGTTCCTATACAAAACTATAGATATATAGGGTGCTAATACCTTCCCTTTATATAACCAACCCTCTTACCCTGGTCTCTCCCCAATGCGTTGCGTCTAGTTCACGCTAGTCGCATCGCATATCATATTTTAAGGTATTTGAGCTTTCCCTTTTCCATCTTCTTTATTGTTTGGAAACAATAAAGCTTGGTGCTCGCGACATCTTTTAAAACAAAAAAAATCAAAAGAGTAAATCGTTTTGAGCCTGAGATTCGAGTTCCAATTTGATTTCCTCGTTCGTCACTTTTTACCGCGAACAAAAAAATGGCGACTCTGCTGGGGAAAGCCAAGCTTTTGTTTGTTTTCAAAAAAGGAAAAAAAGGGTTAAGCTTCATTTGTGCACATGTTTGTTTTTCTTTATTGTTTATTTGGTTCCGTTACTCAATTTCATCGATGGAAAAAATCTTAACGAATTTAAGAAACATTTTAAGAATTAGGTGGGGTATAGTCCTATTAACTTACGAGGAGTCTCAGTCCTTAATAAGTTAATTTGAGATCCCTCACTCAGTGGAGGTTTTCTTGGGGGTAATTGTGTTTAGCAAGTTAATTGCAAAGACATTTTTGCTTTCAAGGGAACTAGCATAGTTGAGTGGCTGTAGAACACATAACATCACGGCCATTTAGGATGTAGTGCGAAACTATTCAAGTGTAAACTTGGATTAGTTATCATCTTGAGACTACGATTAGGCGAGTTTTTCTTGAAAATATTATTGGACTACAAGTTAGTTAACAAATCCGATAATATTTCAAAGAAGCGTTGAACTGTATTATCGATAGAACATGTTTTGCGGTGAATAAGCCCTAGAACTTACTCACGATTGGTTCTTATTGTTGGCCTCATGCTCGTGACTTCAGCGCTTGAACATGTGTATAACAACTAACCATGTTTGTATATTTGTGGCATTCGTGCATTCATTCAAAACCTCAATTTCTCATTTTTCTTTACATTTCCAAAGAATTTAGAGATTTTCTTTGCAAACATTTTAGGTTATATGGATGGATGTAAGAAGAAGATATACCAAGAGATACGATTTTAGAATTCTGATGTGGAAAAGTTAAAGAGTTAGCATCCTTGGTAGAAGATCTCTCAATTTGACGTATGGAACTCTTTTAACAATCCGAACACTATTATACCCCAAAATTTTCCCTCCTACTTCTCAAGACAATCCACAACTCCATACTCGAGGATTTCCAGGGTTGACCAAACAAACCCTCTCTAAGCAATCAATCAAAACTAGGGTTTTGCTCTTCTCACCTCAAGATGGAATTCCAAGACTTCAAGTGGTCATCATACCTCATTATATGCTTCAAGGGATCACCATGTCAAGTTTCAAGCCTTACAAGTCAAAATTGCTCACCCAGTTGCTCAAATGGTTGAAAATCAATTGTATTTGACAAAAAGTCAATTGTGGTCAACATACAGTCAAACTTCATAATTTTGGTCAACTCAATATTTTGAAGTAATATTCATCATTTGATAAAGGGTTGATCAGGATTCATCAAGAAAAGTCAAGATCTGATCAGAAGTCAAAGTTTCTAAGTTAGGGTTATTCAGACAAAAGTCAACAAAACTTTGACCAGGCATAACTTTCACATACTTTATCAGAAATTTTTCCACCAAAGCTCATTTTAAAGGGAATTCAATTCTCTACAACTTCATGTCTCACAAGCTTTGGCTAGAAATGCTTCATTTGGAAGTTATGGATCAAAACATTACAGGTCTTTTTTAAAAGTCAACCAAAAGTCTCTTTTTTTTGCAAGGAAGTGTTCATGAACATGGAAACTTCAGTGAAGATGAAACCAAAATGGATGTTTAGAGGACATCTTGAGATTTCTAAAAAGTCCAAGAACACTAAAAAATGTTTAAAAATTGAGCAAGATACAAGTTGTGCAAGTTGAGCATTTTTAAGGAGGTGCATAAAGAGAAATACTTGAAAAAATCAAAAATTTACGAATGGGCTAACTTTTCTTAATTCAAACTTGTTTCTAATCCCAATTAGAACCTCCAAGCCCAATGCCACGCCCTTGAGCTTTTTATTTTATTTATTTTGATTTTTTATTCATTAAAAGTCAATTTAATTAAAATAAAATAGCAAAAATAAATCAATCAATGCAAGGCAGAATTATTTGACATGCTTGAGGTCCAAGATAGCTATTAAATGGCCCAAATTTTGAAATTGAGTTATTGGCAAGAGATTGGTACAAGATTGGAAATATTTGATCAAAATTGAAAAGATTGGCAAATCAAATATTCTCCATTCAAGGCAAAATATTTTCCAATTATGCTTGATGTGACACCCCTATTTAATTTAAATATTTATTAAGTGAGGATTTAATTATTTAATTAAATAAAGTCCTAAGTATTATTTTATTTGGATTAATTGGGTCATTAAATGAGGAAATGTGTTGAGGTGTGCGAGAGTAAGCGGTGGGTGTAAGAGAGTAAATCACTCTACTAATTAATTATTAAGTTTTAATTATTTTATTGGAATAATTAAAGGAACAATTAAAGGAATATAAAAGGAAAAGAAAGAAAGAATAGGTTTTGGAGAAAGCATTTTCACGTGAAATTGGAGAGAAGAGGAAAAGAGAGAAAAAGCCGACACCAAGAATCGAAGAATCATCGCGAGGTAAGGGTGGTTTCGATCAATTAATATGCCTTATGGGTTTTGGGAATCATGGGAATAATTGGGTATGTTAGATAGTTTGAATTGTGATGATTATGAGTTATAGGAAATAAACCTATTTGTGTCGGTGTTGGGATTAGAAATCATAAGTATGTCAAGTGATTGATGAGAGTGAATAAATCATGTTGATTGATGTTAAAATGGTGTGAAATGACGATGAATTGATGTTCCTAATGTGCCAAATCGTATTAGTAAGTTTGGGAATGAGTAAGAATGGAAAATCTTTGTCAAAAACTAGTAAAATTAACATCACGAGTCGTGGGAACCGGTTCCACTGTGGGGAACCGAGTTCAGTGTTAAATTGGCGGGAAAAATAGACTCGGGAACGGTTCTGTATATGGAACGGTTCCCCATTCAAAATCAGGGTGTTATTTTAACTTTCGGAACCGGTTCCGTTGGTAGGAACAGGGTTCCATATTCATTTTCAATTTTCTAAAACTTCAAAATTCATATTTTCTAAAGTAACTCGATTCGAGTGCCGTTTTGCGTTATTTTCTAAATTTTGAATACTACCTTTTGAAAAGAGAAAATATTATTTTGCTAAATTATTTTTAAAATGGTCGCGCCCGACTTTTTGAAAGAATGAGTAATTAGGATAATGTGAACTATTATGAATGGTATGAGTTACCTATGAGGTATTGATGATGGCAGTGTTATATAATACTATTTATTTTGGATAGAATGTGATACCTTTGGTGAATTGACATGATGTGATTTGTATTAATATCATGATATGTGAAATGATGATGGCATGCTTTTATGATGCATGCATATACATTTATTGATTTGGTTCATTCCCATTGTGCGAGCGGTGGTTGAGCCAATATACTTACCGGAGGTTGAGGTAGTGAGGCTGGATTCTTGACCCAATAGCTATGGGCGAATCATGAATTTACCTATCCACATGTAAGCGGAGGCGGTGTGTGAACTCGGTTCACGTTTTGGTACCACATGCATAGAGTGCATTGCATATGGGATTGTAACATGCTAGGATGGATTCGGTGTTGCAATTTCCATTGTTTGAATTATGTACATGTTCATTGTGTGGTGTGATGTGAATTGATTATGACTTGTGCTTGATTAACGGATTAATGTATCTTTTATTCTATTGTATTCTAAAAGCGTATAATGCATGTTATATTGAATTGAGATCTCACCCTTACTCAACATTTTCGGATCCGAGTGATTAGGCGCTTGGAGTTGGTGAGGATAGCTCTAGTATTGAGTCGGTCGGTTAGTCCGCGTGTCGATGTCGTGCTACGGTAGATGTAACACTGAGGAGCAGTTGTTTGAATCCTTTAATGGATATTTTGAATGACTTTGAATTATGTTGACTTATTACCTGGATTTCTTTAATGTTTTGATTGAGTTTCGTTTATTATTACGGAATCTTGTGAATGTTGTATTGAAGTTTTGGTTATGTTACATTTCATTTGTTAAACATAAGCATTACATTAATTATTTGATAAGTCTTCTTGGTGAAAGCATGACCTGAGTTTTGGAAATCTTAATGTTTTAAAATTGTGGCGTATTATGATTAAATACTAGATTATTATTATAAAGCGGGTAAATAGAAATTATTGATACTGGTGCGACACATTCTTTTATTTCTTTGGATTGTGCTAAGAGATTGAATTTGGAAATTTCCAATTTGGATGGAAGTATGGTTATTGACACTCCTGCGTCGGGGTCAGTGACTACTTCGTATGTTTGTAGGAATTGCCCTATTGTTATTTTTGATAGAGGGTTCGGTATGGATTTAGTGTGCCTACCATTAGAACAACTTGATATTATCCTTGGAATGAACTGGTTGGTCTTCAACCAGGTTCATATCAATTGTTTTGAGAAGACAGTCTTATTTCCTGAAGAAGTTAAAGTGGAAGATGAGACTATGTCGGTTAAGCAGATGAATTCAGCTGTTAGAGATGGTGCTGTGGTGTTTATGTTATATTCTTCGACAGAAGTGAAAGGAAAGGCTAAGAGTGGTGAACTCCCAGTTGTTAATGAATTTCGGAGGTGTTTAGGGAGGATGTGAATGAGTTACCACACGAGAGAGGTGGAGTTGCTATAGATTTAATTCACGGAACTAGTCCGGTGTCGATGGCGCCTTATCGCATGTCGGCATCGAGTTGTCGAGTTGAAGAAGCGATTAGAGGTTGCTTGAGAAGAAATTTATTCGGCCTAGTGTTTCAAGTGGAGTGCGCGGTATTGTTGGTTAAAAGAAAGAAGGTACAATGAGATTGTGTGTTGACTACGAGCGGCGAATAAAGTGACCATCAAGAATCGGTATCCATTGCGAGGATTGATGATTTGATGGATCAGTTGGTTGGAGCTTGTGTATTTAGCAAAATTGATCTGAGATCTGGATATCATCAGATTCGTGTTAAGGCGGGAGATATTGAGGGCGCATTGAGCGAGTATGGACATTATGAGTATTCGGTTATGCCATTTGGAGTTACTAATGCACTGGTGTGTTTATGGAGTATATGAGCAGGATATTTCATCCGTATCTTGACAAGTTTGTGGTGGTGTTTATTGGCGACATTCGATCTATTCAAAGGATGATGAGGAACATGCAAAGCATCTGAGAATTGTATTGGAATTGTTGAAAGAAAAGAAACTTTATGCGAAGTTGTCTAAATGTGAGTTTTGGTTAAGCGAAGTGAGTTTTCTTGGTCATGTGATTTCCAAGAATGGTATTCTTTGTTGATCCTACAAAGTAGAAGCCATATCTCGATGGAAGCGAAGAGATGCTTGATTCGTAGCTTTCTTGATGCAGCGGGTTACTACGGAAATTCATTGAGGGATTTTCGAGTTAGCATTACCGTTGACTAAGTTGACGAGAAAAGGTCAAGCATTTGTTTGGGATATAGATTGTGAAAAGGATTCCAAGAATTGAAGAAGAGATTGACTAGTGCTCGATTTTAATTTTGCGAATCCGGAAGAATCCTTCGTGGTGTATTGTGATGCGTCTTTGATGGGTTTAGGAGGTGTTTTGATGCAAGATAAGCGAGTTGTGGCTTATGCTTCAAGGCAGTTAAAGACTCGTGAAAGGAATTATCAACTCATGATTTAGAGTTGGCGGTGTTGTGTTTGTGTTGAAATTGTGGAGGCATTATCATGTGGTTCACGGTTGAAGTGTTCGGTGATCATAAGAGCTGAAGTATCTCTTTGATCGAGAAGAGTTGAATATGAGGCGAGAGAAGATGGTTAGAGTTTCTCAAGGATTATGATTTTGGTTTGAATTACCATCACAGTAAACGTGGTATGAATGCATTGGCGGGAAGTCTTTGCATATGTCGATGTTAATGGTTAAGTGAATTGGAATTGGTGGAACAATTCGGAGACTTGAGTTTGGTTTGTGAAACTACTCGAGAATAGTGTGAAGTTGGGCATGTTGAAGGCGACTAGTGGTATTTTGGAAGAGATTGAAATGGACGATGTCGATGTTGGTTTAGTGGACAGTGACATTGATTAACCAAGGTCGAGGAGGTGAATTCAAATTGGCGAGAATGGTGTTATGAGATTTGGTGATAGAGTATGTGTCCGGATGTTCTTTGAGATCGGAAAGAGTATCTTAGAAGAAGGACATCGTAGTGGATTGAGTATTCATCACGTCTACTAAGATGTATCATGATTTGAAGAAATTATTTTGGTGGCTGGAATGAAAAAAAATCGCCGGGTTTGTGTATGCATGTTTGGTTTGTCAATCAAAGATTGAACATCGAAACCGTCGGGGATGGAACCGTTGTTTGTTCGGAATAGAAATGGGATGGAATTTCAATGGATTTCGTGTCGGGTTTGGGGGGACGAAGACTGTGATTCTATTTGGGTTATTGTTGACCGATTGACAAAGTCTGCTCACTTCATTCGATAAGAATGGATTATCCGATGGAGAGGTTGGCGAGTTGTATGTCGAAAAGGTTGTAAGTTTGCATGGTATTCCGTCTAGCATTGTGTCGGATAGAGATCAGGGTTAAGTTTTGGACGGTTGCGGGAGGCTCTAGGTACTAAGTTGCGATTGAGTTGCATATCATCCAGACAGATGGTCGACGGAGAGGGCGATTGATCGTTAGAAGATTTGTTGAGAGCTTGTGTGTTAGAAAGGTGGAGCTTGGGATAGCTATTTGCCGTTGATAGAGTTTACCTACAACAATAGTTTTCATTCGAGCATCGGTATGGCTCCGTTTGAGGCATTGTATGGTAGGAGATGTCGGACACCGTTGTGTTGGTATGAATCGGAGAAAGTCTTTGTGATTGGACGGAGATTGTTCAATAAACTTGAGAAAGGATTAAGATGATTCGGGAGAAGATGAGGACTTCAGTCGTCGAGAAAAGTTATCATGATAAGAGGAGGAAAGATCTTGAGTTTAATGAAGGAGACCATGTGTTCATGAGAGTTACTCCGATGGCGGGTAGTCGAGCCTTGAAGTCGAAGAAGTTGACTCCGCGCTTTATTGGTCCGTTTGATTACCAAAGAGTTGGGAAAGTTGCTTATCGGTTGCTTTACCGCCGTCACTTGCTAATTTGCATGATGTTTTCCATGTATCTCGATTGAGGAGGTACATTGCGGATCCATCTCATGAGATTCAAATAGATGATGTTCAAGTCGGGATAACTTGTTGAGCGGTCTGCAAGGATTGAGGATCGGAAAGTGAAGCAATTGCGGTAAAGAGATAGCAGTAAGAGTAGCTTGGGAGGACCAGTGGAAATGTAACTTGGGAGGCGGAGAGTCGGATGAAGGACTCGTATCCCGGCTGTTAGTCTAAGGTATGTTTTCGAGGCGAAAACTCTTTTAGTGGGGAGAGTTGTGACACCCGATTTAATTTAAATATTTATTAAGTGAGGATTTAATTATTTAATTAAATAAAGTCCTAAGTATTATTTTATTTGGATTAATTGGGTCATTAAATGAGGAAATGTGTTGAGGTGTGCGAGTAAGCGGTGGGTGTAAGAGAGTAAATCACTCTACTAATTAATTATTAAGTTTTAATTATTTTATTGGAATAATTAAAGGAACAATTAAAGGAATATAAAAGGGAAAAGAAAGAAAGAATAGGTTTTGGAGAAATTCAAAATCGATAGGAATTTGGGGTAATGGGAATTATGATAGTTTGAATTGTGATGATTATGAGTTATAGGAAATAAACCCTATTTGTCGGTGTTGGGATTAGAAATCATAAGTATGTCAAGTGATTGATGAGAGTGAATAAATCATGTTGATTGATGTTAAAATGGTGTGAAATGACGATGAATTGATGTTCCTAATGTGCCAAATCGTATTAGTAAGTTTGGGAATGAGTAAGAATGGAAAATCTTGTCAAAAACTAGTAAAATTAACATCACGGTCGTGGGAACCGGTTCCTGTGGGAGGAACCGAGTTCAGTGTTAAATGCGGCGGGGAAAATAGACTCGGGAACCGGTTCTGTATATGAGAACGGTTCCCCATTCAAAAATCAGGGGCGTGTTATTTTTAACTTTCAGGAACCGGTTCCGTTCTGGGTAGGAACCGGGTTCCATGTTCATTTTTCCAATTTTTCTAAAACTTCAAAAATTCATATTTTCTAAACCGTAACTCCGATTCGAGTGCCGTTTTCAGCGTTATTTTCTAAATTTTGAATACTACCTTTTGAAAAGAGAAAAATATTATTTTGCTAAATTATTTTTAAAATGGTCGCGCTCCCGACTTTTTGAAAGAATGAGTAATTCAGGATAATGTGAACTATTATGAATGGTATGAGTTACCTATGAGGTATTGATGATGACAGTGTTATATAATACTATTTATTTTGGATAGAATGAGATACCTTTGGTGAATTGACATGATGTGATTTGTATTAATATCATGATATGTGAAATGATGATGGCATGCTTTTATGATGCATGCATATACATTATTGATTTGGTTCATTCCCATTGTGCGAGCGAATGGTTGAGCCAATATACTTACCGGAGGTTGAGGTAGTGAGGCTGGATTCTTGACCCAATAGCTATGGGCGAATCATGAATTTGCTGTCTATCCACATGTAAGCGGAGGCGGTGTGTGTGAACTCGGTTCACGTTTTGGTACCACATGCATAGAGTGCATTGCATATGGGATTGTAACATGCTAGGATGGATTCGGTGTTGCAATTTCCATTGTTTGAATTATGTACATGTTCATTGTGTGGTGTGATGTGAATTGATTATGACTTGTGCTTGATTAACGGATTAATGTATTTTTATTCTATTGTATTCTAAAAGCATATAATGCATGTTATATTGAATTGAGATCTCACCCTTACTCAACATTTTCGGATCCGAGTGATTAGGCGCTTGGGTTGGTGAGGATAGCTCTAGTATTGAGTCGATCGGTTAGTCCGCGTGTCGGTGTCGTGCTCGGTAGATGTAACCTTTGAGGAGCAGTTGTTTGAATCCTTTAATGGATATTTTGAATGACTTTGAATTATGTTGACTTATTACCTGGATTTCTTTAATGTTTTGATTGAGTTTCGTTTATTATTACGGAATCTTGAATGTTGTATTCGAAGTTTTGGTTATGTTACATTTCATTTGTTAAACATAAGCGTTACATTAATTATTTGATAAGTCTTCTTGGTGAAAGCATGACACAGTTTTGAAATCTTAATGTTTTAAAATTGTGGCCTTCTTGGTTATGATTAAATACTCTGATTATTATTATAAAACGCGGGTAAATAGAAGGGGGTGTTACACTTGACCTAATGCACACTCCTATAAGTACATGACAAAATTAGAAGAAAGAGGGGGTTGTAAGAGAAAAAACCCTAGCCTCATGAGCAACTCTCATTCTTACAAAAAATCCAAGAAACTTGCAAAATCCAAAACCCTACTTCCAGCCACCCTCAAGCCGTTCCAATCATCGATCGTGTTCTGAGGTTTCCTCCATCGTTTCCAAGGTTTGGTGGCTAAATGGTTAACTACCATGGTTAGGAAAGCGGTTGTGAGTTTCAAAACCATAGTTCTGACTATTTTAGGATGAGCGAACCCCACTATCGTGTTCGCAAGGGTCAATTATTGAATGTGGTCATTTTGTTTTGCTTTTACATTTGTTTTCACAGGTTTTACAAAAGGTGGTGACCGGAGAAGATGAACGGATCTTCTCTTCTGGCGTCTCTGACAACAGCTCCAACTTTTGGGTTTCCAAAAGCACGATCTCGAAGTTCCAACACGGGTTTCAAAATACCATCTCCGAGTTCCAACCACGGATGCCCAGCGTTATCTCCAGAAGTTCCAAGTTTTGGATGCCCAGAGGTTACATCTCCAGAAGTTCTAACTTTTGGATCCCCAGAAGTGTTATCTCCAGGAGTTCCAACTTCTGGATGCCCAGTTACATCTCAGTTCCAACCACGGATGCCCATAAGTGCTACCTCGAAGTTCGGAAGGGATGTCACGGAAGGTCCAAAGGAGCGACTTCGTACCAACAGGAAGCATCTTCTGTGCCAGAAAGAAGAAGCTTTCGTGCCAGCCTCCAAAAACTCTGGAAAATAGGTTTCTTGAGGTTCTGGAGGGAACTTCTGTCAGAAGCTCTGACGGAAACCCTTATTTTTATTTATTTTACTGCTGACTAATTTTCTTTGTATTTTTCTTTAAAACTATTTTTTTCTAAAAAACCCTAAAAAAAATTTAACTTTAGGATTTAAGTTCAGAACATCTTTATTCAATTTTTTCACAAAAAAAAAAAAAAACATTTTCTTTACATTAATCAGAATTAGTTTTTTTCAAAAAAACCCAAAAAAGATAATTTTTTTAGTAATTAGGGTTGCTAACTTAGACTTTTCTCTTACTAACTTCCGAACATTTTTCATTGATCCTCAACAAGCTCCTTCACGGGAGCGATTAAGCGTGGCAAGGGTACAACTAGAAAGAGGCTAAGTCAAATAAGGATGTGGTCGAAATTTGAAAGGCCGAACTTTCGAGTGGTTACCATTGGGCATTACGACAAACTCTCAAATATTTAAGGTCAATATGCAGAAAGCCTGGGTAGTCGTGTAACCAATGTTTCGTCAGAACCACCCGGTCAGCTTTCTTTTTGTAAGCATTTTGGATATTCGACCAAGAGCTATACCACCAATCTGGGATATGTGGTCGAAAAGCCAATGCTAATGGGCTAGTCGGCAAAGGAGGAAATTTGATTTTTCCAAAATGAAGTGCATAAAGATACTTGTCTTTCGCGTAACCAGGGATTTTAAGTTGTGGAATCCTCTCGGTTACCTTCTTCTTTAGCTCTTGGGCCACGTCATGGATGGTTCGACGAAGATTATTCGGTAAGTACACCACCCTAAAAAAAATTTGAAAAACTTGAATCTCTTTGATGTTGGTAGCCTTACATTTCGTCGTCTTGCCCTGAAAAGTGTTAAGAGAAATAGTCAGTTCAGCCATTTTCCTGGCAGGATCATTAACAAAGGTAACAAAATATGACTGTCACCAAGCTTCAAACTCCTTGGTACAATAATACGCTGGTCTAAACAGAGTAAAAGTAAGTTTGGCTTTGTGAGCCCATAGGATATCAACGTCTTCTTTAATGAACTCCCAAGGTTGATCACTTAAGACATCGGTGACCAGTTCATGTTGTACCCCAAAATTTACCCTCCTCTTTCCCGCGTTATTTTTGGCTTATAATCCCATTGCATAAAAATACATGTCATATCATACATAGCATTCATCATAAGGAGTGTCAGATTCCAGGTATTCAGAATGGCACCCAAAAATAGCTCATTTCTCAATAAAGTGGATTCCGGGTTTCGGCGCATTTTGGGCACTCCAGGAGGCATATCTCTCATCTCCTTGGGTATTTTCGGTGGGTTTTCATTGGGTTCCTCTTTCATGATTATCTACAACTTTCTTTTGAAGGTCGAGCGGTTTTGTGAGGAAGGCTCTCAAAGAGTCATTTTCCCAACATGTCAAGTGATTTTTGTGCTGAACCGTGTGTTTTGGCTCACCGAAAAGGCTTTATTTTCTAGCTGGGCTTCGGAATTGAGCGGGACCAATTTCTAAAATTCCGTATCAAGGTCCTCTACGACTTCCATTTGCAACTCGAGCTAATTCCCCACCGATCGGTACCAAATTTTAATCTACGAGTTTGATTTTGAGCTGAACCGAGCAATTTTCATCGATGCGAAGTTGAAAATCATATCTCACTTGATTTTCATCAAAACGGGACGGGACCGATGCCAAAAGTTCACAAATCTTGTTAGCTTCAAATATCCCAGAGATACGCATGTGCAAATTCCGATCAAAAGATCCTCGTTGGAGGCGTTTTCCTCACAGAGCGCAAATGAAATTCTGCATGTGTCAGTGGTCCAAAATTGATGCTGAAACTTCAAAAATTTCTATTTCCATGAACGTTCATCGGATCAAGTCGGGATTTTGATTCCCACATGCAGATTGCATTCGGACACTTTTCGTTTACATTCCGACTCGAATTCCATGGTTTGGTTTTTGGATTAATTACGAAAATTATTCGGATAATCATGATTAGCTTGTTGATTAAGGATCCAAAGCTATAAATAGATTTTCCTCTTCACAAATTACAAGAACACAATCATTTGCTTAATTTTCTACTACCATACATTCTCCAATTCTCTCAAATTCCAAAGCACAAAACTCAAAAGTTCAAACTTGACTTTCCTCAAGCAACCACCACGGGCATGCCAGGACCTCAGTACCAGCTTCTTTCCTGGACCCGCAGCGCGCCCTCGCTAAGCGCCCTGCAAATTCTGGTTTTCTCCATTCACTTCTCCTATTTCAATCTACATCATCTCCTCCTTCTATTCATCATCAACATGGAAGGAATGGTTTAATCTTGATTTTCTCCTTAATTTCAAGATTCAAGTTTTCTCTTCTTCTTCCAATTTTCCATTGGTCTTCAAGCTTTTCTTCAAGGATTCAAGCTTAATTCTGAAGATTATCAACAATTCCTCATTGATTTGGTATTTTCTTTGAAGAGCACAAGGAATTCCTCTTCAATTTGACTCAAACTTCAAGTGCAAGTAAGTGTTAGGTTCAAATAAGCACTTATTTTAAGTTGTTTTGGATTTTCAGCTTTTCTTGAAATTGAATCTGAAATGTAGATTCTGGTTTTAGGATTTGTGTTCTTGAATTCCTTGGTTTGAATCAATTTTTGCCGCCTTATGTGTGTCGGAGTTTGGATTTTGGTTTATAGCATGCATATACACTTGTGCGTTTGTTTTCTCTTTGTTCATAAGACATAAACTCATACATGTTGCACCATCTATTGCATGTTCATGCATTGGTGATTATTTAGCTTGATCAATTTTATTGATTCATGGTGATTTGAAACATAACTTGCACTCAACATGTAGATATCCAAGCATTTAGTGCATTGTGCATAAACTTGTTGCATGTGCACTCCAAATGTTTGTGGTAGTGTTTGACCTAGATTCTTTGAAAGAGAACTTCAAAATGTTAAGGCTAGCTCGCATCATTACACACATGAACATTGGAATTATCATTTTGATTTGCATGTTCTTGCATTCATCACTTTGCTATGAACATTGGTTTTATCGTTCGATTCGCATTCCTTGCATGTTCATTCATTACTTTGATATGAGCATTGGTTTTATCGAGTCGATTTGCATTCCTTGCATGATCCATTCATTACTTTGCTATGAACATTGGTTTTATCGTTCGATTTGCATTCCTCGCATGTTCATTCATCACTTTGCTATGAACATTGGTTTTATCGTTCGATTCGTATTCCTTGCATGTTCATTCATCACTTTGCTATGAACATTGGTTTTATCATTCGCATTCCTTGCATGTTCATTCATTACTTTGATATTAGCATTGGTTTTATCGAGTCGATTTGCATTCCTCGCATGTTCATTCATTACTTTGATATGAGCATTAGTTTTATCGAGTCGATTTGCATTCCTTGCATGATCCATTCATTACTTCGATACGAGCATTGGTTTTATCTATTCGATTTGCATTCCTCGCATGTTCATTCATTACTTTGATATGAGCATTGGTCTTATCGATTCGATTTGCATTCCTCGTATGTTCATTCATCACTTTGCTACGAACATTGGTTTTATCGATTCGATTTGCATTCCTCGCATGTTCATTCATTACTTTGATATGAGCATTGGTTTTATCGATTCGATTTGCATTCCTTGCATGTTCATTCATTACCTTGCTATGAGCATTGGTTTTATCGATCCGATTTGCATTCCTTGCATGTTCATTCATTACTTTGCTATGAACATTGGTTTTATCGATCGATTCGCATTCCATGCATGCTCATTTAGCTCTTATTCACTACTGGATCTCTGCTTAACATCGTGGGTCGAACCGTTGCATGAAAACATCATAAACAGGTGGTTCGGATCAAAAAGCGATTTTCAGCGGTCGCTTAGCGCGGTCGGGCGCTAAGCCAAATGTTCGACTTTTGGGTTACATGTCGCTCGGTGCATACAGTTTATTTTTCCGATTTTTTGATTCTGATGATGAACAGTAGTCATCCTAGCTATGCTCGGTTGCTGTTTGTACTCCATTTCATGCAGGAACACACGAGGCATGCATATGCGGCTCGTTCTTCGATATTCGCACACTTTTCGTTGTTGCTTTTTGGGTCTAACTCCATTCTTGCGGGTTTGGTTGAGTTTGTACACCCACGTGTACATCATTTCTATCTTGTGTTGCTTGCCTTACCCGTTCTTGCGGGCATTGTCGCGGATGCGTGTCACGTGTTCGCTTGTTTCAATGCCTTGGCGATTCTCACGGTTTACTTCTTTGCATGGCTGCGGTGCTTGAAGTTTTCGGGTATTTCATTTTCATGATGCTCTTGGATTCTATATCCGTTCGGTACTTACTACTTTGTTATTGCATTCTCTTTGACTTTCCTAGATATCATGAGAAGTAGGGCTTTATAGCTTTCTTTTGCCATGAGAGTAGGAATAGAGATGCATGATGGGGCTTCGTAGTTGGAGCATGTTCGGAACCCTCGGTTTATTTAAAGACCCGTTTAGGGCAATTCTACTTGTGATCTATGCATATTTGCTTGTTTGTTTCTTGCAGGTCCCCTTGGTTAGGTTTGGTTCTTTAGCCTAGACATTAGGATTCACATCCTTTGCATGTCAACATAGGTAGAGATTCCCTTGCATCCTAAACCATAGGCCCGATTTTGCTTTGCTAGTTTCTTTTGCATATTGCATGTAATAAAACTAAAGCTTGCTTTTCTTTTCCTTCAAACTCAAAACACTTAATAATGGTTTAAACTCCTTTCTCAAGGTAAAAACAACCAACCAACACCAACTCTTTTCACTTTTGCGCGTTTTCCTTTCTTTTGTGTTTAAAACCTTTTTCACAAGTAAAAAACACAAAACACACCAAAACAAGGGGCGAACTAGCTCGACTTTCCATTGCGCGGGAATACGTAGGCATCTTGTCACGGGGCTCGATCGAGCAAACTTGGTAAATACTTCCTTCTTTTCCCCGTGGTTTCTTATTTTCTCTTTTCTTTTGCATACATGATTAGCGATTAAGCATAGATAACACACCCTTTAGCCAGAAGTAGAAAATGGATACCGTAGAGTACTACGGGCGTGTGGGGTGCTAATCCCTTCCCCTCGCGTAACTAACTCCCTTACCTAGATTCTCTCGATTTCACGGTTATAGGACCGTGATTTCTCCCCCAGGTTTACTCGATGTTTTCCTTTCTCCCTCGTGAGATAAAAGACGTTCGATGGCGACTCTATTTGATACCTAGTTATCATGTCGGAGGTTCATGCGGTGTTTCGTTGGCGACTCTGCTGGGGATCGTACAGACCTGTGCTGGTCCGATCAGGAGTTGATCCTAGCTTTCTTTTTCATGTCTATTGGGTGTTTATCTGCTTTATCATCCTTTGTATGCTTTGCATTGCATTCTATGTGGCATATTTACTACTTTCGTATATCACGTATACGGATTCTTTGTTGTCTTTGGTTTTATCTCTTGATGGGTGGGTGTTACTTGAGGTGAAAGGCCAACTACTGACGGTGACACATAGGCTAGATGGATGTCCATGTTGAATCCGCATCCGTGGTGCGTGTGAGGAGGCATGGAGTACAGTCGAGCGAGATTCGATTGGCGGTGCTTTAGCCACACACCTGTTGTGTAGTCAATGAAGTACTCGATAAAGGATCGTCGACTCTGACTATCATTAGGGATACCCTGTTGAGTCTAGAATTACCCTGTGAGTTGGGGCGGGATATCATTACTACAGGTACTGTTGGTGACTGTTGGTGACTTGTTACTACCGGTGACTTAGTTATTGATGGTGACTTGGTATTTTACGGTATTTTACGGTATTTTACGGATTCGGTTTAATCGGACCTTTGAACCTGTGACATTCAGATCCATTTCTATATGATATCTTGGTTGTGTGACAAGTTTCGGACTTTGTGGTACTTATCTGGGAGTCCAGTACAACAGTGGCTCCGATGAACACGATACATGATTAAAAAAAAAACATTGCATTCATGAAAAATTTTAACTTTTGCATATTTTAACACGCATATTTGTTATTTCCAGGATTTCTTACCTTTGAGTCTAGTTGTCGGGTTGTTTTGGAAGATGGATACTGAAAAGAAGAACAATCAGAGACGTCATCCGGTATACAAGTTTCCCACCCCTGCTCTTGAGAATCTCCTCTTGCTTGCCAACAAGTCTCCACCTGAGAATGCTCTCACGTTTACCCGGGAGTATGGAAGGATTCTAACATGGTTGAAAGCTCCTTTGACCCATTATCAGAAGGATGGGCTCCAGGCCCTTTTCCAGTTCTATGACCGTGAGTTGAGGTGCTTTGTATTTCCCGATTATTTGTTGATGCCTACATTGGAAGAGTATTCTAGTATCCTAGGCATTCCTATCTTGCATCAGGTGCCTTTTCATGCCTCTATGGAGAGACCGACTGATGATCAGATTGCCAAGGCTCTTCATTTGCAAAAATCTGTGGTATCCGCCTATGTTGCAAGCAAGGGTGCCGTGAAAGGCTTTCATTTGGGCTTTCTTCTTCGGGAGGGTAATGCCAAATTTGTCAAGAAGGATTGGAAGGGCTTCAACGCCATTCTAGCTTGTTGTATCTACGGGATGTGCTTGTTCCCAAACGAACCAAAATTTGTCGACATGAATGCCATCTCTATTTTCATCCAGCAGAATCCAATTCCGACTTTGTTAGGAGATGTTTATCATTTCATCCATGCCCGGAGCTTCAAAGGGAAGGGTGGAGTTGTAAATTGTTGTGCGCCATTGTTATATCATTGGTTTCAAGGTTTTCTTCCTCGAAACGGTGCTTTTGTTGACACTCGGCATACCATGAGGTGGATTCCTAGGTTAATGGGCCTCACATCTCACGATATCAATTGGAGTCGACGCGAGATGTCCAAGACCGAATGTGACAAGCTTATTATCCAGTGCGGAGACTTTCCTAATGTCCCTCTCATGGGCATAAGGGGAGGTATCAATTACAATCCGACTCTTGCTCTGAGACAGTTGGGTTACGCTTTGCTTGGGCCTCCTGATGTGAATCTGGTGCGAGAAACTCTATATTATGATGTGCCTGATGTCACCGGTATGATGGCTAGAGCTGTCCAAGCATGGAAGAGTGTCCGTCTTGAAGGAGGTCAATATTTTGGTAAGAAAGACCCTACAGCCTATGCTTCTTACATCCAATGGATCAAAGCCAAGAATAGTGATCGTCAGTGGCCTTCCCTTACCGGATCAGCGGCTTTTTATCCTTCAGAGTCAATGCCGGATGTTGTTTCTAAAGGAGATTATGAGCATGTACTTGCTCAGAATCGCCTTTTGCTTGAAGAAAAGGAGACATTAGCGGTGAATTGTCTTGTTGCAACTCAGACGAAGAACCCAGTTGGCTCACGAGCTCAAGGTATTTCAAAGGGGAAGCATCTGACTCGACCAAGAAGAGGTCCAGAATTGAAGATTTCTCCGTTCCCATGGAAGAGCACCGAAAGGTTGTTATCAGCTTGGAAAAGAAATATAAGGCTCAAATCGAAGACTTGAAGAAGCAAATGCATAATCAGAAATTGGTGTATGAATCCCGTATCCGAGAGAGAGAAGCTCAATTGTCCCTTGCCGTTGGAGAATTGGAACGTCTCAAGATTCAATCGGGTGCACTAGAGGCGGAAGGTTTTCCTATGTTTGACGTCTAGATATATGCTTTATTTGTCTTATGCGGAAATCACCATCAAGCCTGTTGATGGGATTACTCCTTTTCCATGATTTACAAAAATGATTGATTCAAATGCTTGTAATCTTCTTTGATTCAATGATATTAGACTTTTTCAGTATTCATTACTTTGCTAAATCCTAAAACTTGAGTCAAAGTGTTAAGAGTCCTGGAAATGTACAAATGTGCCATTACATGCATAACATGCATATCATTCATATATATAAATGCCATGCATAACAGGTTTTGTCCGGAGTTCTCATCCTCGGCTTCTGCTTTTATTTAGCAGAAAGATTGCAAACTTCCACCGTTACCCGACTCGGAGCAACGAGAAACGACAGATGGAACAACTTCAGGCAGACATGGCCGCGATGAAAGCGCAGATGGAGGCGCAGATGACTCAATTCATGGAAGTCATCACCAATATGAATCAGGGTCAGCAAGAGCTGAGGGCTTTAGTTGAGAGGACTCGGTCAGAGGAAGGTCGACGCAATCCGTTTGATGATGCTTTTGTGGGTCAACCCCGTGTTGAAGTCAATAATGCTGATTTAGGTGTCAACGACCACCTTCGTGGTCCAGGTGTACATCTCACTGGTCGGTTTCCACCTCCACCACCTACTCCACCTCAAGGGCAGTTCTTCTTTGATGATGGGATACAAGGGCATCGTGTTCGGGGTCGTCCTCGTTCTCAGGGCGCCGATTTTGATCAGAATGATGAAGCTTATTCTATGAATGGCAGTGAAGTTGACTTCCCCGCAGACGACCACAGGTACCGTTTGCTTGAAGAACGGTTGAAGGCGGTTGAGGGTCAGAAGTTGTCTGGGCTGGATTTGTCTGATTTGGGTTTGGCAACTCGAGTGAGGCTCCCTCCGAATTTCAAAGTGCCAGTGTTCGACAAGTATAATGGGGCAACTTGTCCCAAAACTCATATCACTGCATATTTCCGCAAGATGGCGGTTTATACTGAAGATGAGAGATTGCTTATGCACTTCTTCCAAGAGAGTCTTACTGGGGCATCTTTAGAGTGGTATATGCATTTGGAACGAGGCCATATCAGGACATGGCGTGATCTTGTGAATGCTCTTCTCCAGCAGTATCAGTTTAACATTGATATGGCTCCGAATCGCACACAATTGTTGGGTTTGTCTCAAAAGTCGGGGCAAACATTCAAAGAATACGCTCAGAAGTGGAGAGAGCTTGCTGCTAGAGTTCAACCACCCATGGTCGAGCGGGAAATGATCGATATGTCCACCAGTACTCTATTCGGACATTATTATGTTGCATGCAGTACTTCTGCAAGCTTTGTTGAGATGGTCCGATATGGTGAGCGGATCGAGAGTGGGCTAAAGTCTGGTAAAATCCAACAGGTTTAAGAAAATTCTTCCGGAACTAAGAAAGCATACAGTGGTTATCCCAAGAAGGAAAAGGGGGAAACCAACGCTGTATACAGTGATAGAAGCAAGGCCCAGGTTAATGCTGTGACCATATCTGCTTCTCAATCTCCAAATCAGCAAGTGCCTCGTCAGCAGAACCAGAGACAACATGAGAATCGTACTCCTAGGAGATTTGATGTTATTCCTATGAGTTACTCAGATTTGTTTGTCCGCTTGAATAATCTTAAATTAGTTGTTCCCAAGCCTGCGTTTGCACCTCCTCCTCTGGATAAACGGCCCAGAAATTATGATGCCAATGCTAGTTGTGAGTTTCATTCCGGAACCTTGGGGCAAAGTATCGAAAACTGTTACGCCTTCAAATGCAAGGTGCAAGACCTTATTGATTCAAAGACCATTGAATTAGAGGCTCGACCACAAGTTGCTGGACCCAATGTTACACAGAATCCGATGCCGCGTCATGGGGCCGTTCAGGCTGTAATGGAAGATGGGGAGGTCCTTAAGCCGGTCATGAATGTTGATTCGGTGAAAACACAATTGCCTTTTGTCAAGAAGTATCTGATTGAAAGAGGTGTCTTTCCAGGTTGTGAAGCTGCTTGTGACAGGTGTGAACATTGCTCTAATGGTTGTGCAAATTTGAAAGTTGGTATTCAGGGTTTGATTGATGATAGTCGGTTGCAGTTTGATCGGGTCCGAAAGGATGAAAAGATTGAGATGCGGGTTGTGTCTGTGATTACCATTCCTTATACTCCGATTGTGATATCTGCGCCGACAAAGTCTGTTCCCCTAGCAATTACCAAGCCTGGTCCTTTGCCATACGAAAGTGATAAAGCTGTGTCGTGGCATTACAGATCAGATGTCTATTACCGTGGGGTGAAACAGGGAGATGTCTCTTCCCCAAATGAGAAGGGTGATGTGTTGGATGTTGCTAATGCTGACAGCATTGTTGGAAGTAGTGGTATGACCCGAAGTGGGCGAATTTTCTCTGATCTAACAATACAGCTCAAGGCGGATGCTGTTGCCAAAGCTAGGGGCAAGCAGCCTACGAAGCAACCAGATTTGAAAAATGTCAATCCTGATCTAGAGAAGGATATAGAAGAGATTATGAAGTTTATCAGCAAGAGTAACTTCCGTGTGATTGATCAGCTTGCTCAGACACCTGCGAAAATTTCTATTCTCTCTTTGCTTGAGATTAAGTGCCATTAATGCCTTGATAGGCGTTGAGCACCGCTTTTGTGCCACAAGAGATCTCGGTTGGACAATTTGAAAACGTGTGTGCAAGCATATCGGCGAACAACGGATTGGGTTTTACCGATTGTGATCTACCACCGGAGGGTCGGAACCATAATAGAGCCTTGCATATTTCCATGGAATGTCGGGGCACCACTTTGTCCCGAGTGTTGGTTGATACTGGTTCCTCGCTTAATGTGATCCCCAAATCCGCACTGATGAAGATTGACTATGGAGGTCTCGAACTTCGGTTTAATGATCTGATTGTAAAAGTATTTGATGGTTCAAGACGATCTGTTTTCGGAGAAGTGGATCTCCCCATCAAAGTTGGCCCTCAGCTTTTTGTTACCACATTCTTTGTCATGGACATTCAACCTACCTATTGTTGCCTCCTAGGCCGTCCATGGATTCACAAAGCTGGAGCGGTCACATCAACTCTTCACCAGAAGCTGAAGTACCCCGTTGAAGGGAAAACCATCACAGTCTATGCTGAAGAAGAGTATATTGTGAGCCATCTTGCTTCCTTCCGCTATGTCGAGGTAGATGGCGAGATTCATGAGACCCCGTTTCAAGGCTTTGAGACGGTGCACATGTTGAAGACCCCTCCGAAGGAGGAAGTTAAGAAAGACAAAGCCGAATCTTCCATGGCATCTTTCAAAGATCACGAAAATCAGTCGGTGGGGCATACGATGGTCGGGGCCGTGTGGTGGAGGTAGCACCTAAGTTCAACAAGTTCGGGTTGGGCTTTGACCATTACTGTGAGTCAGTTAGAAAGCACCAGCGTGGCTACTCCTGTGAGATTCTCTAGTGCTGGCATCAGTTTCGGGCAAGCAAACGTCGTGGATGATTCTGACAACGAGTTTGACATTGACAAGTGGATCCGTCCCAGTGTCCCTGGCATGGAGCTCAACAACTGGACCTCGGAAGACTGCGTCCCAGTCACGATGGCCGAAGAGTAATTTTCTTTTGTTTCTATTATCATGCAATAATTCATGTGTTCTGCCCAAGGCACAGTGAATCATATGTAGGGCCACCTTGTTTGCATATGCAACATTTTTACCATGAAATAAAGAACGTCTTTTTCATTCAAATGTTTTGTTCCTTTTCCTTCATTTTATCACAATTTTAAAGCATAAAATGGCAATGCTTTATTTTTCTTTTATCATCTAAAAAAACTAAAATAGGCATTAAAATCAATCATCGGATATAATCCCACATTCTAATGGATCCCTTTGATAACGACTACGCTATCGCTCTTTATGACTTCGATAATCTGATCAACCAAGCCGAAGAAGAGGGTGAGGAAGATTGTGAACTCCCTAAAGAGAAAACAAGAATGTTAGAGCAAGAGGAGAAGGTTATCCAACCGCATCAGGAAGAGATTGAGAAAGTGAATCAGGCATGATGTGATCGAGAGAGGTTAAAATTGGGCCACTTTGGAATCGATGTGAAGCGATTGATTGAACTACTCAGAGTATTACGATATCTTCGCTGGTCTTATAAAGACATGCTTGGGTTGGATCTGATATTGTGGTGCCTGGTGCCTTTGAAGAGGAATGCTCTCTGATAGCGAAACTTGAAGAACTCATCCTGAGATGTCTAAGAAGATCAAAGAAGAAGTCCAGAAGCAGCTTGATGCAGGCTTTCTGAAAGTCATTTCTTATCCCCCATGGGTTGCCAACATCGTTCTCGTGCCCAAGAAAGACGGCAAGGTCAGAATGTGTGTGGATTATAGGGATCTGAACAGAGCAAGTCCGAAGGATGACTTTCCTCTCCCCCATATTGACATATTGGTGGACAATACAGCTCATGCAAAAGTGTTTTCGTTCATGGATGGCTTTTCAGGGTATAATCAGATCAAGATGGCGCCGGAAGACATGGCTAAAACAACTTTCATTACCCGTGAGGAACTTTACATTATAAGATGATGCCTTTCGGATTGAAGAATGTCGGGGCAACTTACCAGCGTGCAATGGTAACTCTTTTTCATGATATGATCCACAAAGAGATTGAAGTATATGTCGACGACATGATTGCTAAATCTCATGATGAAGAGGAACACCTGGTACACTTACAGAAGTTGTTTGATAGATTAAGGAAATTTAGACTAAGGCTGAATCCGAACAAGTGCATGTTCGGTGTGCGATCTGGCAAGCTGTTAGGCTTTGTTGTAAGTGAAAGAGGTATTGAGGTTGATCCTGCTAAAGTAAAAGCAATTCAAGAGATGCCTGAACCAAGAACTGAGAAGGAGGTCCGTGGCTTTCTAGGGAGGTTAAACTACATCTCTAGATTCATCTCTCACATGATTGCCACATGCGAACCTATCTTTAAGTTGCTTAAAAAGGATCAGATGGTCAGATGGAATGACGATTGTCAAGTCGCATTCGATAAGATAAAAGAGTATCTGTAGGAACCTCTGATTCTTATGCCTCCGTGGAGGAGGGGCCGTTGATCATGTATTTGTGATGCTCGGCTCGATGGGGTGCGTCTTTGGGCCAACATGGCGAGTGCAGTCGAAAAGAGCATGCAATATACTACCTAAGCAAAAGTTTACCGTTGTGAAACAAAATATTCCTGCTCGAGAAAACTTGTTGTGCTAGCGTGGGCTGCTTTCAGACTAAGGCGGTATATGTTGACCCACGACCTTGTTGATATCCAAGATGGATCCGATCAAGTACATATTTGAGAAGCCAACTTTAGTTTGGATTTCCGGTGGCAAATGATTTTAACGAATATGACATCGATTATACTACTCGAAAGCAATCGAAGTAGTGTGTTGGCGGACTATGTTGCCCACCAACGGTGGGCGATTATCGGTAGATGAGGATATAATGTACATTAGGGTTGTAACATCCAGTCTAGAAGAGGACCGAACCGAGGATCAAGTGGTCTTTGGTCTTTGATGGAGCCTCAGCGCATTAGGCAATGGTGTTGGTGCGATAATCACTACTCCGGACGGTCATCATATCCCGTTCACGGCTCGAATTTGCTTTGATTGCACCAATAACATGGCTGAATATGAGGCCTGTATCTTTGGTATCGAAGCGGCAATTGATTTGAGAATCAAGCATCTGAGAGTGTATGGAGACTCTGCACTTGTGATTTGCCAGATTAACGGAGATTGGGAGACTCGTCACCCAAATCTGATCCCCTACAGAGAGCATGTGGTGAAGTTGATTCCTTACTTCGAGGAAATCACTTTCGATCACATCTCACGGGAAGAGAACAACCTAGCTGATGCTTTGGTCACTCTAGCGTCCATGTTTAAAGTTAAATGGGCTAATGAAGCGTCTTCGATAACCATTCAGAGACTGAATGAGCCAGCCTTTTGTTTCGAGATCGAAGTAGAGAAAGATGACAATCCTTGGTTCTACGATGTCAGGCGATATCTTGAGACTCAAGAATATCCAGAGGAAGCTTCTGTGACAGATAAGAAGTTCTTGAGAAGATTCTCGTGATTCTTCCTCAACAACGGTGTGCTATATCGTAGACATCATGACGATTACATTGCTCGAATGTGTTGGTAAAGATGAAGCGCAAAGATCATCGAAGAAATGCATGAGGGCTCATTCGAACTCATTCGATGGGCATACTATGGCTAAAAAGATCTTGCTGTGGGTATTCTTGTCGACCATGGAAGTTGATTGTTTTAATCATGCCGGTTTGTTACAAATGCCAAGTATATCTTGACAAGGTGCACGTGCCACCGTAAGCCTCGAATGTTTTAACCTCTCCTTGGCCATTTGCTATGTGGGGCATCGATATGATCGGAAGAGTGAGCCGAAGCATCCAGCGGACATCGCTTCGTGCAGTCGCCATAGATTACTTCACCAAATGGGTTGAAGCGGCATCATATGCAAGCGTCACCAAACAGGTGGTTGCTCGGTTTATCAAGCACAACATCATCTGCCGTTACGGGATTCCCGACAAGATTATCACAGATAATGGGTCGAATCTTAACAACAAGATGATGAAGGAACTGTGCGAGTCCTTCAAGATCAAGCATCTGATTCGTCTCCATGCCGCGAAGATGAGCGGAGGCATTGAGCGGCAAATAAGAATATTAAGAAGATTGTGCAGAAAATGGTAGTAACCTATCGGGATTGGCATGAGATGTTGCCTTTCGCTTTGCACTGTTACAGGACTACCGTTCGCACTTCAACCGGGGCAACCTCGTTTTCTCTTGTTTATGGCATGGAAGTCGTGCTTCCAACCGAAGTTCAAATCCCTTCGTTAAGAATCATGAAAGATGACGAGCTTGATGAAGACGAGTGGGTGCAGAACTGCTTAGATCAACTATGCCTCATCGACGAGAAGCGGCTGGCAGCCGTCGGTCGTAGCGGTTACCAGAGAGAATGAAAAGAATTTGACAAGAGGGTGCAGCCTCAAAATTATCAGCCTGGTGATCTTGTGCTAAAGAGGATAATCCTTCCCCAAGGAGACCCGCGGGGCAAGTGGACACCAAACTACGAAGGGCCGTTCGTTGTGAGGAAAGTCTTTTCGGGTGGCGCCATGATGCTTGCAACAATGGACGGAGAAGACTTCCCACTACCCGTGAACGCGGATGTAGTCAAGAGATACTATGCATAGACATGCTTAAGAGATCAGTGGTCGCATTTTGTGAAAACATCTCGAGCCACTCCGAAGGGCAGTGATCAAGCCAATCACCTTTTTCGGAAAAAGCGAAGTGATGAGATAGTTAGAGTTATAAGACTAATAGCAGGGTTGAAACCCAATGAGGATTCATTGTCGCATTTCCATGCGTTTTAGTTTTCCTCTTATTTTACTTTCGCAATTGCCTCATTTCAGGAGTTGCTTCCTATTGTACTTGCCTATTTAGAGGCACGCTTTCAATTAATAAAATGAGTTTTTGCTTGTCAACTAATTTCTCGCATTTACTGATTTGTTTGCAAAAGACGTTCAAAGTTTTGCGGTAAAATTTTGCATTTATAAGCATTGTTGGTTTTACCGTGATCAGAAACTTTTGAATATTGCTTTAAGGCTTGAGTGATACGGATGGCGAGGCCGCTTGTCATATCGTGCCGGTCGCTCCGTAATGTTGTGTTGCGAGATATCGATTGCTAATGAGGAGATAGACCGATTCTCCTTGATACTTCCCAGTGCGTCTTTCCGTAAGCCGTTTACATTTGGAAAAGGATCTCGGAAGCTTCATCCCGGGAATCCCTCTTTTCCTAGAAGGCGGTTATCCTCGGCTGGGTCCGCCATATCCTTCCTAGTGGTCCCAGTAGACGTCCATCGAGGATTTCGAGTGTGCTATTTTTCTTATCCCTGCGGTTGTTTTACGAATCCTCGATTTGAATGGTTACCCCAGTGGTTCACCTCCCATAATATTCGATATGAGAGCAATGTATCTTGACTTCTCCCAGTGGGAATTGAGGTGTGTTCCCCCTGATTCTCCCGGAATGCGAAGGATGGTTGTCGTCTGGCCACTCAGTTTCCCCCAGCCGTCGGCATATCTTTGCCTCCCCAACTAGGTTTGCGATGGGTAGCGGTGGAAGATCTTCTCCGGATGTTTCCTTTATCCTTAGCGAATCTCATCTAGTGACAAGTTTCATATGGCATCATGTCTTCAACAGACATATCAAGCGGGATTCAGTTTGCTTTGAATGGTTTCGGCGTTCTCTAATGCTCTAGTCCCTGAGATCCTATTGCATTCACTTTATATATTTCTTACAAGCATGCATCATTACATTAACATTACTCCCCAATGAGTCATACATCTCATAGGAATATAAGCCAGAAGCGCGATTCCCATCCCCAACGGTGTCATGTTTCTCTTGGAATCCGTTGTGTCCCGGTTTCTTCGGCAACATGTCCATCTTCTTGATTAGTGTTGACTGCGGCTCTTACCACAGTGCGACACATCTTGACAGCAAGCCACACTTGTCTTTCCCCTCGAGTATAGCGTTACGAGTCGGTAAAACCTAATCGGCACCTTTAGTCTTTGCATCACATCATGGTAGTCGGTAAATGTGGTTAGTCGCTTGGTGTATCTAGTCTTTATTTCCACTTGCATGTCACTCCCCACGGCATTGTGGATCTTTCGAACAAGAATACTCTTGTTTTTGTCCTCCATGAGTCTAATCGGCGTTTTAGGTCTTTGCATCACACACGCTCAAGCTATCGGTAAATATGGTTAATCGGTTTGCGTATCTAGTCTTTGTATCCGCTTGCATGTCGGTTCTCCCACGACATTGTGGATTGAATTAGGTAGAGGCGATTCTTCTTAGTCGAGAATACACCTATACCTACTTTCGCGAATTCGGCGTTTATTACGTGTTCCTTCTTGTTGTGACTCGGTTAAGCTCGGCGCAACATATCTTTTCCTCGGCAGACATTGAAATTCGGTAAATTTTGAGTTCATCTTGGTATTCAATCACCTCGGGCCTTGTCGCGGGAAGGCGGGGCCTTGACCTTGCTCTCAAGCTTGAGGATGATTGAATATGGGCGTATTGTACCCCAAAATTTACCCTCCTCTTTCCGCGTTATTTTGGCTTATAATCCCATTGCATAAAATACATGTCATATCATACATAGCATTCATCATAAGTGTCGATTCGGTATTCGAATGACACCCAAACTCATTTCTCAATAAAGTGGATTCGGGTTTCGGTAGCATTTGGGCACTCGGAGGGCATATCTCTCATCTCCTTGGGTATTTTCTGTGGGTTTTCGGTGACATTCCTCTTTCATGATTATCTACAACTTTCTTTTGAAGGTCGAACGGATTTTGTGAGGAAGGCTCTCAAAGAGTCATTTTCCCGGCATGTCAAGTGATTTTTGTGTTGAACCGTGTTTTGGCTCACTAAAAGGCTTTATTTTCTAGCTGGGCTCGGAATTGAGCGGGACCAATTTCTAAAATTCCGTATCAAGGTCCTCGACTTCCATTTGCAACTCGAGCTAATTCCCCACTGATCAGTGCGAATTTTAATATCCGAGGTTGATTTTTGAGTTGAACCGAGCAATTTTCATCTAATATGCGAAGTTCGAAAAATCATATCTCACTCGATTTTCATTGAAACGGGACGGGACCGGTGCCAAAAGTTCACAAATCTTGTTAGCTTCAAATGTCCCAGAGATACGCATGTGCAAATTCCGATCAAAAGATCTTCGTTGGAGGCGTTTTCCTCACAGAGCGCAAATGAAATTCTGCATGTGTCAGTGGTCCAAAATTGATGCTGAAACTTCAAAAATTTCTATTTCCATGACCGTTCATCGGATCAAGTCGGGATTTTGATTCTCGCAAGCAAGATTGCATTCCGGACACTTTTCGTTTACATTCCGACTCCGAATTCCGCACGGATTTGGCTGTTTTGGATTAATTACATTCAAGGATTTCTCTTCTTCTTCCCCAATTTTCCATTGGTCTTCAAGCTTTTCTTCAAGGATTCAAGCTTAATTCTGAAGATTATCAACAATTCCTCATTGATTTGGTATTTTCTTTGAAGAGCACAAGGAATTCCTCTTCAATTTGACTCAAACTTCAAGTGCAAGTAAGTGTTAGGTTCAAATAAGCACTTATTTTAAGTTGTTTCGGATTTTCAGCTTTTCTTGAAATTGAATACTGAAATCACATGCAAATTCAATTTAGATTCTGGTTTTAGGATTTGTGTTCTTGAATTCCTTGGTTTGAATCAATTTTTGCCGCCTTATGTGTGTTGGAGTTTGGATTTTGGTTCATAGCATGCATATACACTTGTGCGTTTATTTTCTCTTTGTTCATAAGACATAAACTCATACATGTTGCACCATCTATTGCATGTCCATGCATTGGTGAGTACTTAGATTGATCAATTTTATTGATTCATGGTGATTTGAAACATAACTTGCACTCAACATGTAGATATCCAAGCATTTAGTGCATTGTGCATAAACTTGTTGCATGTGCACTCCAAATGTTTGTAGTGTTTGACCTAGATTCTTTGAAGAGACTTCAAAATGTTAAGCTAGCTGCATCATTACACACATGAACATTGGAATTATCATTTTGATTTGCATGTTCTTGCATTCATCACTTTGCTATGAACATTGGTTTTATCGTTCGATTCGCTTCCTTGCATGTTCATTCATTACTTTGATATGAGCATTGGTTTTATCGAGTCGATTTGCATTCCTTGCATGATCATTCATTACTTTGCTATGAACATTGGTTTTATCGTTCGATTTGCATTCCTGCATGTTCATTCATCACTTTGCTATGAACATTGGTTTTATCGTTCGATTCGCATTCCTTGCATGTTCATTCATCACTTTGCTATGAACATTGGTTTTATCGTTCGATTCACATTCCTTGCATGTTCATTCATTACTTTGATATGAGCATTGGTATTATCGAGTCGATTTGCATTCCTCGCATGTTCATTCATTACTTTGATATGAGCATTGGTTTTATCGAGTCGATTTGCATTCCTTGCATGATCCATTCATTACTTCGATATGAGCATTGGTTTTATCGATTCGATTTGCATGCCTCGCATGTTCATTCATTACTTTGATATGAGCATTGGTCTTATCGATTCGATTTGCATTCCTCGCATGTTCATTCATCACTTTGCTACGAACATTGGTTTTATCGATTCGATTTGCATTCCTCGCATGTTCATTCATTACTTTGATATGAGCATTAGTTTTATCGACTCGATTTGCATTCCTTGCATGTTCATTCATTACCTTGCTATGAGCATTGGTTTTATCGATCCGATTTGCATTTCTTGCATGTTCATTCATTACTACTGAACATTGGTTTTATCGATCGATTCGCATTCCATGCATGCTCATTTAGCTCTCATTCACTGTTGGATCTCTGCTTAACATCGTGGGTCGAACCGTTGCATGAAAACATCATAAACAGGTGGTTCGGATCAAATAGCCGATTTCGGGTTGCGTCGCGCTTAGCTGATCCAGGCTAAGCGTAAATGTTGACTTTGTGGGTTACATGTCGCATTTAGCGGCGGTCTTGGTTTATTTTCCGATTTTTGATTCGATGATGAGCAGTGGTCATCCTAGCTATGCTTTCATTTCTTTGTTTGTACTCCATTTCATGTGGAAACATTACGCATGCATATGTGGCTCGTTTCTTCGATATTCGCACACTTTTCCGTTATTTGCTTTTTGGGTCTAACTCCTTCTTGCAGGTTTGGTTGAGTTTGTACACACGTGTACATCATTTCTATCTTGTGTTGCTTGCTTACCCGTTCTTGCAGGCATTGTCGGCGGATGCGTATCGACACGTATTCCGCTTGTTTCGATGCTGGTGATTCTCACGGTTTACTTCTATTGCATGGTTGCGATGCTAAGTTTTCCGGAGTATTTCATTAGCTCATGCGGTGCTCTTTGATTCTATATCCGTTCGATACTTGCTACTTGTTGTGCATTCTCTTGACTTTCCTAGATATCATGAGAAGTAGGGCTTTATAGCTTTCTTTTGCCATGAGAAGTAGGAATAGAGATGCATGATGGGCTTCCGTAGTTGGAGCATGTTCGGGAACCCCTCGGTTTATTTAAAGACCATTTAGGGCAATTCTACTTGTGATCATGCATATTTGCTTGTTTGTTTCTTGGGTTCCCTTGGTTAGGTTTGGTTCTTTGCCTAGACATTAGGATTCACATCCTTTGCATGTCAACATAGGTAGAGATTCCCTTGCATCCTAAATCCTTAGGCCGATTTTGCTTTGCTAGTTTCTTTTGCATATTGCATGTAATAAAACTAAAGCTTGCTTTTCTTTTCCTTCAACTCAAAACACTTAATAATGGTTTAAACTCGTTTCTCGGTGAAAACAACCAACCAACACCAACTCTTTTAAGCTTTTGCGCTTTTCCTTTTTCTTTTGTGTTTAAAACCTTTTCACAA